>BOSO01012309.1:0-58338 GCA_018403395.1 Gorsachius goisagi | reverse complement strand
AAACATTTGTGAGAAACGGGAGCGATGAGAAGCATTTCTCTAATGAGGTATTTGAAACCATGATGATTCAAGAATTAACGTGATAAGTGCACTTTAAAGGCTATGCATAAGATATAAAAGAGATATGATTAAATGCAATTAGCAGGAAGGCTATTGCATACAATCACCTTCAGCTTTGTACGGTGAGAGGGGAAAGCGAGAACCTACACAAGGGGAAGAACCTTCACCAGTACAGAGTACACAGACAGTTGCATTATCAAAGAGTAAGGAGGCTTTAAACTTCAAATTAAAATCAAAACTAAGCTTTAGGATGAAGAACCGCAATCACCTTTTTGAAAGAAGTGCATAGTTAAAACCCAAAAGCTGTGCTGAAGTGTGGGGATATGAAGTGCTGAAGTGCAAGGGAAGCTAAAGCTGGTGAGAAGCAGGTGAGGCACCTGAAAGCATCTAACGGGGTCAGCCACCCGATGGCCGATGTCACTGCACTCTTAACAGGACAACAAGGAAAACTGCAAGTTTTTATAAAACGCACGTTTTTTCCCAGTCATGAACAGTTTGTAGTTTTACCTGTGAAGGAAGATTTCCCTGTGTTTTCCCTGTGAAGTCAGGAATCCTTTTTTGTTACTTTCTGCAAATTCAGTTTAACTGTTAAATGGCACTGAGATTTGATCCATATGAATTTTATTTATTTATTTATTTATTTATGGGGTGGGGAAAAGTCCAGTAATTGTAACAGGCAACTCTGACTAGTCTTTGGCATAACTATGTTAATCAGGAGTTAAGAGAATTTGAGGAGTTGATGAGCATTTGATTAACTGCTTCATTTGCTCTTCTATAAAATTTAAATCATCCTGGAAATAAAAGTCCTGTAACGGTTGAAAAATGAACATTGCTTATATGTTTTCAGAAGTACAGTAGCAAATGCAGTGTATGCTTTAATGACTCTTTACACGTGGAAGATGAGGAGGAAAAAGATGCTAGGTATTTAATAAAGCATATTTTGTTTAGCAAAAATCTCCTTAGATGTCAGCCCTGCAAATTTAACTTTGATTGTGAGAACTTGTCTACATAAGGTTGGAGTGGTTTCACTGAAATAAATTTTAAAAAATAATCAGGTTTATTATTATTAAAAAATAATAATTTCTTTCCCATCAGAGATCCTGTGGACAAAATTATGTCCTACAGTCTCATTGCTTTCACTGCATTCTATTTAAACTTCATTTTGTAAGAAAAACGTCTAGGCAAAATTAAGAGCCAAATGTCTGGGTTAAGACTGTCTACACTAAGTTTTACGCTAATTAACGATATCAATTTTAAAAGCTAAGCAGCATTTAAGCAAGTGGTACTTTGACTACAAGACAGTTTTTCATAGTAATATAATACAGGATTCATTTTAAGGCATAAAATATTCTGTCTTGCGCTTTTTTATTACTGCCTATTTAGGTTCACTGTAATGAATGCTATAATTACCATACAGTTGGGAAAAACGCTGTTCTGTCATCTGCAGTTGTCCTACGTGCAAACTTTCACCAACTGCAAGGACAGTTTGCACCCAGGCCGTACCATGTATCATCAGCGTGATAAAGGTGGCTACTCTGGTTATTTACCAGCAGATGACTTGTTTGCAGAAAGTCTTCAGTTGGCAGAAGTAGCTGTTTTGCAAACAACAGAACAAGCTTCTTTTCTCACCCACTTGCCTACGTGTTCTTTGAAATCCTCCTTTATCCCACTTCTGTATCTGCCAGCACCTTCCCGTGACTTGTGTTTCTTGAGCCATCCTCTTGCACCAAGAACCCAGGAAACACCATGGCTAGCAACAAGTTGGTTTGCCAGTCAGATGCTACCAGAAAATAACCTATAATGGGCAAGTTAGGTCTTCTCCTTCAGCAGAAGCACCAATAGCAGCTTTTGATCTATATGCCACCTCTGATTATGGAAAAAATTGAAATTATTTATCTTCAAGATTGCTGCCCTTTCAAGTCAAAGCAGTTTATCAACTTGGAGTGAAATGGACAGACCAAGTTGGATCGCTTAGCCCTATTTTGTTAGGGTCTCAACTAATAAAATCACCTGTGAAAATGCACTAGCCACATACACACCTATAAAGATATTTAAAAACCCAACTGAATAATATTTATGCAATTATAGAAACAAATAACCCAACCGAACAATTTTTAAATAATTATAGAAACAAATCACTGTGATCATAAGCAGTTATTTGTCTATAGTCCTTGAACATTCAAATAGATGAATGTCTTAAATAAAACAAGTTTATTAGCATTTCCTTCAAATCCAAGTGTTAACTGCATGTTATCTTCCCAAACAAAATAGAGTGGCATGGATTTTAACAACTTAAAGGTTAAGAAAACCAAATATTTCAAATTCCTAACATTTCTCACAAAAGTACAAGAACCTCCTGGGATTTCTTAACACGAAAATCTACCAAAGCCAGAAACTCTTCTCTCCCCTATAGCTTAGCACTTACCACTCTTGATGAAGGATACATTTTGAGCCTCACTGACTGTCAAAGTCAAATTAACTGAGTATCTGGAGGAATAATTCAGAGCATACAGCCCTACTTCCCCAAACTATGCTCTTTGTCCCCTACGGCTATTTTCCTTCTGTATGTACTTACGGATATTATTTTGGCTCGCTCTTCAATATGTCTTATGTGCCTACCATGCTTCCTTGTGAAACCCCCCACTCAGATGAGGAAAGGCTCAGTCTTAAAATAAATTTTAGCTCAGTAGCCTTCAAGTGTTGCCCAACAGAAAAAAAAAAAAAAAAAAAGAAAAAAAAAAAAAGATGTGGATTCAAACTTCACTCACACTGACTCGATGGGAGGGAACTGGACAGCTCGTAGCACTGATGGCACCACCCCTCAGCAAGCAGTTGCTGCGTGTCTGCGACACTGGATGCCACTCACAAACCAGTAAGCAGGTTTCTTCCAGTTGGGAACAGTATTGCAGCCAGCTGACCTGGTGTCTCAGCTTTCTTTCCACTGTGCTCCCAGGCCAATTAGGCAAGCAGCTGGTAGCCCAAGGCACTGCGCAGCTCTCAAGCTGTTTCCCTGCCCAAAAGCTGCATTAAACACAATTGGCCTAAATACTGAACCCGAGCAGAACCTAAAACCTACTCGCTATTGACTCCATTCTCCTCCGATGAAGAATGAAAACTGAACAGCAGCTTCAAAATGAACCATAATTATGTAGAAGAGTTAATGTCCTGATTCATTTTCAAATTACAGACACCCACCATATACACGTAGCCTTCATCCTTTGCTGAAACGCAGCCTCCTCTGGGGACTGTCTAGCAGCATGCTACTTATAAACCGGAGCAGTGCTGCTGTATATGGATATTGATGCTTCAGGGATTGAGAGGAAGAGAGAAGGAATCAATGGTGCTATGGCAATTTATGGCCACGGAGGATTTGTGTCACTATACCCAATTAAAACTGCAGGAAAAATATAGATCGAATTAATAAAAAACACCTAAAGTTAAATTTGTTCCAGGTGTCAGTATTAACACCCAAACCATTTCAAAGACCTTTAAGAAAAAAAAACTAGAGCAGGATACAGTTGTTAAAGTCTTACTAACAGCAGAACTACTACATTGGTTCTTTAGAAACTTCATGACTTAAAGACCAACGTGTATTTTGGGCACGCCTTTGGGTTCTCCTACTTTCTTTTCCTCTGTAAAAGTATTCCATGAAGCCTGCTGTCTCTTTATTGCTGATTAATGAACGTTTACTACTTTTTAAGGCAATTCTGGGTGAGCCATTGGCTGGGGGGTGTGGGATGTGTGTATCAGTGAAGGGCAGCAAATTCTTCCAAGCTCCGGTAACTACAACGCTCCAAAAACCAGTCTGGGGGACTTCAGAGTCTCTCAGGTGTGACTCCTTACAACTGCCTCTAAGTGACCATCCTTAAAACTGTAATTAACTATTCTGATCACCATTAGCAGAGGCTAATATAAATATTACAAAAAATGTTAAGATACAAGGAAAGCAAACCGCTTGCTAATTGATAAAAGTACAGACTGCTAGTCTGGCAAAGTGCCTCGGCTTAACAGAGCTGAGTGACTTTCTACTGCTAAAGCAAATGCAGCTTAAGTGTGAAGCAACTCAATGCAGGCACACTTACTCCCATCTTACCAAATTTTTATTAAGAAAAATAATAAAAGGATTGGTAAGAAACAAACCTGCCATTTTAGTTAAGCTTTTTCCATCACCAGTGAAACTGGACGCTAGCAAGAACATTGGTGCTCAAGCAGCCGACCATTGCCCTTAGACAGAGGCCAGGTGGTCCTTTTGCCTCCCCAGTCACCCCCCCACCCCCCCCAATCACTTCACATCTTCATAAATTTTGGTTGACAAAGATACCATTCCAGGAACCACACTTGTAGAAATCCCTGCTAATGCCATATGCCATAGCCGTAACTTATTCTAGCTAAAAAGAGAGTAACTTGGGCATCTACTAAACCCTTTAATTTAATGTTTGTCTTTAAAATGTCCTCAAATTCCAGGACAGTCTCGGCACATATCTGCCCTGAGCCCAGTTCTGAACCACAGCAAGGGCAGATCGTTTGCAAAGTACATACAAGGGCAGAAACAGAGCACAAAATTTAAAATAATACCAGAAAAGTTATTTTAAGTTTTTTCAGACAGGACAAAAAGCCCCATCTTTCCCTTCCCCATCTAAAAATCCAGTTGCCTTAGTGTTGGGAGATTCTAATGAATAATTTTAGAAATTTCCTTCCAGCTTGTTTTTTCCAGTAAGGTATGAAAAGAAACAGGTATAAAAGATCTTCTGTAATAAAACCCAGTACTTTAGCGAACAATTAAAACTCACTAACATTGTCAAAACATTTTCTTTAATAGTGGTTAATGCATTTTCAGAACAGAAGGAAAAAGAACAGTCCAGACAGAAGAGACTTGTTTTCAAACTTCAACAAATACATATTGGAACCGGTTAAAAGCAAAGATTAACCTCCCCAAAATCCCCAACACGGACCAGCAAGGAGGCACCTCCAACTAGGCACTGAGATCGTTAACTAAAATCCAATGCAGCAGCTGTCTGAAAATTGGAAGTAGTGATGCTGAAAAACCTGCTACAGTTCCGTTAGCATTTGATACTCATCATTTAATTTCAAGACAGCGTTTATGCCAGGGCTTTATTTTGAACACGTAAGTAAAAGCGTATTGATTAGTATGTGATATTGTTGAGGGTATGATATTAAATGAAAAAATAATAACAAAACCAACTTTATCCAACAGTAAAAATCACTATCCCACATATACATCCAAGCTGGTTTTAACATCAGAGCCTGCATTTCTCATTTTTTCTGCAAATCTTTTTTAGTCAATAACTGCATTTGTCAGGAAGAAAGCTTAAGCTCTGATCAAGTATTTCCTTTTGTACCTTTTTTTTTTTAAAAAAAAAAACCAACCCTACAATTAATATACAACCTTACACATTTTTCCTCCAGCATTCCATTGGGCAGAATATTTTAATGAAAGATTATGTTGTGGCCCTTTTTTGATACAAGACCAGACATAGCATGCATGTACTATAAAGTCACTCTGTGTTTTAGTTACATGATACATAGGACAGGTAAGGGCCTGCTACTCAAGCTGCCCCAGGAAGGTCAAAACTAAACAAAACCCATGAAAAGTCACAGACCAGATGAACATGCATGCAACAAGCATGGTTACTGTCAGAAATAAAACATGGCCGATAGCAGACATTTTTGTGTAATAACATCCAATAAAACAGAGAAAAGGAGGTTTCATACCACCAAATATGAAATTTTGGAAAATTTTTAAATGCTTGAAAAGGTGCACACTGAAAGCATATCTTCAGCTTTAACTACAGCATCACTACTATGACTCCTGAATATTGCAAATAATACTAATTAGAAGGTGACATAAAAATTTACAGAAATACTTTAGGTAACATGGTGTAGTAGTAGAATTTAAAAATAAGCATATGTCAAACAGCCCCATAAACTTCCCAAGTTCAGCCTGAACTGTTTTGCTTGACACAAGTGTTGAATTTGAGTTAATGAATTAACATGAAAGCAAATGCAGTGGACACCATTCATCTTTTTTTCCTCCCAGCCACATGCAATTTCAGGTTTCTTTAGGATGAGGAAACTCAAATAACAGATAGCTGTAAAGAGAAGGATGTAATCACACAAGGAAAAGGTTTGTGGCTTTTCAGGACCCCAAAACTGTCAGTAAACTGTTATGAAGCACTGTGACTACCCTAATGGCAATGAAAAATACTTGCAAATCAGGGATTTGTTCTCTAAATAATAAACCACAGCTGAGTATGTAACAGCAGGGCTTGCTCTTATTTATAGTGCCTTGATATTGTAATGCGGGTCTTCAGTGTTAGCAAGAAAAGTTAATGGAACTGTTTTCTACATGGATACAGTTGTCACGAGCGTTCCACTATACAAATGTGCATGTCGCTCCTTCAAGCAAAATCCAATTCAAATAATGAAAGAAAGCAAGATCAATATAGATCATCTGACTCCATTTAGTAAGGCAGCCTGGAGACTGTTGTGTTATTTTATACAAGCTTTCTCCAGACATACAATCATTTACTTTTTCTAAAAGGGTACCAGCTAGCATAAAAGCAAACAGGATCACTAAACGGTCTGTTAAAATCACTGAGACACCTGTAGGTATGGACAGTGTCATATTAAAGTAAGTCACCGTCACATTTAATAAAGCTAATTAGTATGATATGCTGTTATTTCCAACATATTACACTTATACACCAGCTTGCCTTCACACTTCTTGGCTAAACTAACTAATCTGGAAAACAAACTATTGCCAGCTCGTCTAGCAGCCAAAAAAAGGAAAATGGCAACCAGCATTGCCGTCTGATCAGAATGGCACAGGCGTGGTTAAGGTAGAAGATCTAAACCTTTTATTAGGAATCTTAGGAAGTTAGGAGCACTAAGAATAGCTTATGATAACTATGTAGTACCAACAGATACGGCACGGTATTTGCTCAATTAACGTTGGCTGTGTACAGATGAAGCATTCACAGGGATAAACATGATTTCTAACCTTAGTGTAGTTACAGGAGTTTGCGTGAAGTCCTTTGAAAAACCAGAAATGAGTCTGCATGCTGAATGAGCCCCGCTGTTGTTAAGTCATAACAGAATTAATTTTAATTACATTTTAAAATACTGACTAGATAAGCTCTTGATTATGTTTTTTGTTTTCTTTGTGAAAACCATTTATCTTGCTCTTAGCTTCATTTTAAGAACTTCCAATTTAATTCTATACTCTGTTGGTTTTATATACAAATCAAAAGTATGTCTTATTTTCCCCCCCAAATTGCAAATTGTTAATTGAGATTTGCTAGCTCATGTAGCTTAAATAACAATATATATACATAAAAAATACTGCCTTATCTTTTATTCTGATCTCAGGCTTGCAGCCTAAAGACCTCATCTGAGACAGAGATGAAAGAGATAAGTATGAATAAAGATAATCTCCAACAACACACAGACCACTCAAAAAAATTACATTTCAGGAACCTCAAAGCCATTTTAAGTAAATGAAGAAAAAACTATTTTAAAAAACAAGAAAACCTCTCCTAATTAAATGCTAGAACTACAATGAACACTAAATTAAATAGCTTTTAAACTACCTCTGGAAAACTCTTCTTGCCATTTCCTACATCTCTTCACACCTGGGGGTCCAAGCTATACTCAGGCAGAACCAGGAAAATAAATACACGCAGCATCAACCTGGTTCCTTTCTGAATACAAGAATCACCAGCCTTAAAGGTCACCCTTCCCCTCTGATTTTCAGAGGATTAAAAGGAGTAGTGGCCCAGGGGAGTCAAGGAGTCAGCAGAGGGAATACTACAAAGGAAAGCTCGCCAAGTCCTCGCAACGTGTACCCTCCCTGGTCCTACCCTGGAAGTTCAGTTGGGCTTTCAGGACAGAAGCCCAGATGAAATCCCCGGGATTATCTTGAAATCAGGCATTAGAGAACGCTTTTGACACAACTAGCCAGCTAACGCAAGCCTTCCACGTTCATTCTCTCCGTGCTAAGGAACAGTGGCAGTCATCTCAGTTCAAATATGCTTGTGTACCATCAAAGCTTCTATAAAACCTCTTTGCAGCAGACACTGATTAGCAAAATCAAAATTTCACAAACAAGAGCTTTATTTAGTTTCATGTCAGTGCAATACAGAGCTCCCTGTCCTCGATAAACCCAGCAACAGTCCAGGATCAGGGAGGTGTGCAGTAAGGAAGGTGGCCAAAAAACTTCCCAGCGGTAGCCAGAGCCAGCTGCTTACTGAAAGCCTCTGGGTGTTAATCTTGATTTGGATTGGATTAAGCTTTTTAATTAAAAAGAATTCTTTTCCTACATGCATGAGAAATATTTTGTTCTCTCCCCAAATCAGTCCTTTTTTGAACAAGGAGGACTATTTGATGAAAATTTGACCAGAAGAAAAGGGCAGGCAATTCCCTCGCTGCATCTTATGCAAGCTCTTGTAAAAAAATAAAAACAACTCCAGCCCCTTGCTCAGACCTTTGGTCCCACAGCAGTAAGGGATACAATAAATCTGTATTCAATTTATAACAATCCATCCTGACTATAATATAGCGTAATTATTCACTATCAGAAGATACATCATCCCTGAGCTTACCAAAAGTCAGAATTGCAGAAAGTTACACTGGTTAACGCAATGCCACTGAAATAAAACTTAAGAAGAATTCCTACAGATACACCCCCCAGTAAGACCACGGAAAAAGGAATCAAGATTCTCTTTTCAGTATTTCAAGTTCATTAAAATATTCATTTTATGAAGGTCCCTGGAACAACGAGAAAGTTAATTTAGCTTTACATATCATTTTGTTGGCATTTGATGTAGAATTGCACAGTATATAAAGAACTGACTGTTCCTGGGGAAAAAAAAAAAAAAAAGAAAAGAAAAAAGAAAAAGGCCAAACTCACCACCAGGAACACCCACATATTTGGTCAGATTATCTTTTGCAGACGTTAAGACTTTAAATTGTCAGATTTTATTTTATAGAAGCAAAATAATCTGCTTCCAACAATAGTCAATAGCCTAAAATCTAGCATTAACCCATTTCTAATATGGCTGAAACCTGTAGAGCTCTGTAAAGGAATAATCCTTTTGCTGTCGTTCAGAAAGTGGTTTGAACAGTCAAGACCGAGCCACTTAAAATACTTTAACTTGATTTTAAAGAATGTATTACAGATTTCAAAGAATATATTACATGGTCAGCCAAGATAAGAGTACCAGTGCTAAAACTGCATTTGGAAGCAAAGATTTGTTGAATCTTCATGGCCCATGTTCCCAAAGAAAGGTGGGCAATGATAAGAACTTTGGGCTCTCGCCAGAGATGCAGGTACATGCCTCAGCTCAGCTTTCCCCCAAAAAGGCGTATGGCCATAACACTCCCCTCCTATGCCAGCATTAAAGCTACCAAAGAGTCATCTAAAACAAGGTTTTACCCTCTCTGTTCTTCACATTCCATACATGAACTCCAAATTCCCCAAGTTGCTTTTGGTTTAAGTCTCTGGTGACCACAGATGGTTTCCATATGTATAAATTAAATTTGCCTTGCTTTCGTATTGTCATCATCCTCAAATTCCATTAGTCTCAAATACTATTTTTGTGTATACGAATAGTAAGGTTGAAAAGTTCATTTTTTTTGCGTTAACAAGCTGTAACCATGTAAGGACATATATATATATTAATAACTGTTGGCAATTCAAATAAAGCATGTGTGGAAAAGCACACAAGCTTTCCTTTTTGCCATATGAAGTGGAAGTTTTTTCTTTGGAGTGATAAGTCAAAAAGATTTTTCAATCTGAGCCATTACTCTGGGGGGGGGTGGGACTATTATAAACTTCAGGGGGGGGAATATACCAACTGATACTTTTTTTTTTGGTAAGAAATAGCTTATTTATCTGGGATACTTCAAAGCAAAAAATACCACTGGTGAATTCTGTTTCCAGGGAGATGACATATTGCCTTCCAGAAACACGCCACACGCTGAAGTTATTCCTTCAGATTGAGTGAGCACAGCAAAACACGAACAGGGCTCCTTTGCCACGACACAAGACTCTCTGGCAACATTGTTATAAAAAGAATAAAATTAAGTGAAATAAAGTAAAATAAAAGGAAATAGAAGGAACTTTGACTCATGATCCCCAGCAAATGTAGTTATTAGAGGTAACTACCCCTGTATCAACAGAGCTCTGACGACATCATATCACGGTAGGAACTTTTCAGACTTAAGTTGGGGTAGAAACGAGGGAGAAAAGCCAAGAGGCAACAGTCCGTTGTAGGACAGCGTGGTTCAAGGGAAGCTGCAGGGTAAGTCACAGCGAGAATGAGCATGCCCCCACCCTTCATCTCCTCAAAGCCACTTCTCTAAATCCACTCCATCTACAAGTCTTGTCAAGCTTTAAGGTTATCCTCATCTCTTCATGCCCTTTTTTCTTCACTGGACTTTTCTTAAAGGAAGGAACAACATCGTCCCTTCTAAAGGAGCAAGCAGCTGTGTAAGGGGAAAAACGAATGACAGCTCCCACACAAGGAGTTCAGTAAATTGGTACTCACAAATAAATAATAGACAAACTTACACTGTTTGGTAACAAATAATTTAGCAGTACAGTATGCCCATTAGAGAATAGCATCTGCATACCAGTCTCCTTCAATCGCGTTATCTCATGTCTTCTGAAACCTTTCAGGTTTTTGCCACATCTTCCTCTGAACCTTTCAGATAACTGTAGCTTCTCCTCATACTCCTCGCACCCTGCTAATAACCATACACCTCTGCTCACAGTTTCCAATGAATCATTTAGACTTACACGGACCTGTTAGGATACAGCAAGGATCCCCTTCCTATTGCCTCCTTGGAAAGCTAGTGCTAACGCACTTCTCCCAAATCCCAACATCTACAAATGCTTTCTAAAGACAAACACAAAAGTCACATTGCTTCTGCACATTTTTAAAATGCAAAGTCACTTGGCCTTTTGATTCAAGTACGGGGGTTTTTTTGTTGTTGTTTTGGTTTGGTTTTTTCAATACACAATTTATCCTTCAAAGGGAGAAAAACCTTTGGCTGCGTACAAGTTATAAACAAATACCTCCATGGCTCATATTAAAGTAACTTCTGAAGTATTATTACTTTTACGTTCCCAGATAAAAATTAACTTCTCAGTTTCTGATAAATCGCCTCAAAATGTTTTCACACCTCTTTTGATACCTAGTTCATACCATGCTATCTTCTTCTCAGGAAGGAGAGGATATCATGGGCTGACATCAATTTGCAGGATTAAAATTGACTCAGGGTACAAATTCTCACTATATTTCAAACATCACCATATCAATGAGAAAATAGGTCACTTTTCAACAAAAGAAAATTCTGTATCAAACCTGTTATAGATCAGGACTTCACATCTCTGTGCACTACTTGCCTATGGCCAGCTGAGAAGATAAGAGAACTCTCAAGCAAGATGCAGAGCTGTACTTTGGTACATGTGTATATCTATTTTTTTTTTTTCCAGCAAAATTACGTTCAATTTAAGAGAGGTTATTCTGATTCTAAGTGGCCTCCCCTCTATGTTCCCAAATGTGGACAAATTATCCCAATGATACTTTGGTTAAAACAGTAGCCTTTTCTTCCAGAGGCTACAGAAAAAGCTCCCCTCTGTAGTCAATGTTACATGCCTGCAAATTCAACAGGTAGCAGAAATTTCACTCAATTTTACATGTGCCACTTGAAACACATCTGGAACTGCAGTAATTTTTGCATGCCCCATAAACTGTTTTTAACCTGTTCTTCAACCTAGGTGTGATTACTGCAATATATTAATTTCTACAAACTATATTTAGAAATGTACATAGTAAGGTTTTTTCCAAAATGTAACATGTTTCCAAACAGCAGGTTCCTGTCGAACAAAAAAGCTGAGCTGCCACAGCTCTGTTCTGTTTGTGCATCTTCCAACTGCTCAGAGGGGGGAAAAAAAGTTTTTTTTAAGAGTTGTGGGGGTTTGATTTGGTTTTTAAGTCATGCCTCTCAACATCTTGGAAGCAAAGGAGTTTCACGCTGCTTCTCTCCGAGGAGGAAAACATGACTCTGCATCAGAACGCCACAGACGTCTCTCCTGACATCAGAGGAAAGATGTCGCAAGCTGCTGCGATGTGACTGGCGATGGGGTGACTGACAGAAGTTTAATGGCGCTGCCGAGCCCGGCGGAGCGGTGGGAGTCAGACTAGCTGTCTCTGCACATCTGCTGTGGGTAGAGGCATTTGAGAACAGTCCCTGCTTTCAGCCCGTACTGACTTGTTCAGTATATTCATCAAAAAAAAAAAAAAAAAAAAAAAAGTTGAATCCAATGGCTTTCATTTTACAAAATGAGAGATCCATGTTCCCTCGTGACTACGTACACGAACACTTCCAGCTTCTGAACTTCAGATGGATCACTACCTCTTCCGCTGCAAAGGGTCGCCCTGTGCAAAGCAGGCAGCCACAGGAGGCAAACCAGAGGAAGGCAGCTTATCTATAGAGAACATTTTTGAATTGATAACAACGGAGCTGCAAACCCCACAAAAATTCATGTTCGTGCCGTTAAAATGCCTGCAACAAACTGTCTTGGCGAAAGGAAATCCAACATGGATACAAAACACATTTCTTTTTAGAAAGCGAGAGCTCTTTATAATAATTATTTAGGCTATTACAAAGCTAATCCCCACTAGGGAGGCTGGGCTCTCCATCTCGGAGGCACTTTCAGCCCAATTTGGAAGTTGCAGACAGCATCCTGGCTCACCTAACACACAATACAGTTGTCCCTAAGTTAGTCCTACGCTGATAAATATCAAAACAATTTTCATTTTAATTTTATTATTCAGATTATCATTATACATGAAGGATGGAAACTCCCAGGCAGCAAAGATATTTAAAGGCAACTTGATTGTAAAGCTTATAAAGAAAAGCAACAATAATTTACCAGGTATCATAGAATCATAGTATGGTTTGGGTTGGAAGGGGCCTTTAAAGGTCATCTAGCTCAATCCCCCTGCAATGATTTCCAGTCAGCTGTACAAAAATCAAGGCTGACAGGTGATGATGAGCATGAATCACACAGGTAAGGGGTTTTTTTTATTTGCCTTCTTGTTTTCCCACCATACAGACACAGCTGGTTCCCATTACCAAGCCCTTCCTCCCAGCTGCAAAGGATGGAAAATTTCATCGTAAAACATAGGCTGACATACATCTTTCAAGAGCCAGTGTTTTAACAGTTCTATCAATTACTCTTAATACTTGAGGAAATCACCCGAGTTGTCAAAATTAAAATGATACCTGTTACCATAAACGCTCTTTAATCTAGTCCTCGCTAGCTGGGAAATGCACCGCAGAGATCGCAAAATTAGCTGCTAAGAAACATTTCAGTGACAGTTTTCTGTTCCTACTGCCTACTTTTTCTTTCCTTCTGAATCCAAGGATGCATTTTATTTTCTTATTTTACCATGGTAGTACAACTATTCAAACCTTGCTTTTAAAAAATACTGGCACTAGAAAAATGAGGCACTAATTAGTTAATTAGTGGAAATTTTTGCATCAAGGAAGTTGTCTTTAAAATGAGTTACTTTTCTTCAAAATTAAATGAAGCACTCATTAAAAAAATAATTAGTATGTACAACAATCACTCGAAAGCCTGTCTCCTGCTATAGGACATTTCTACTGGGCAGCAATCTGGACCGCATTATAAAACACTATTATACATGAACAGATGGATATCATAAAATGATATTTAGCTACAGATTTCCTGTCAGAAACTTATATAAAAAGAAGGGGGGGAGGGGGGGAAATATGCTCAACATTATCCATTAGCCAACATCAAATCGCTGAAACACACAAAAAAAAAAATCAGAGGAATCCATGTAATGCCTATGACACAGCAACCTCTTTTTAATCCATATTTTTTCAAGCCCCTTGCATATGAGATAGGCATAATTAAGACTCTGTATTCACCTTTAAGCACAGTCTAGGATCAAAACCAATAAACTCCCCACCAAAGAACGCACACACGTACATGTATTTCAGTCACAGTTAATAATTAAGACTCATCAGGGTTGAATTCTTACTTTTGGCTGAACACCACTGGAAGTCAGCGAAGCTCCACAGAGCTCTACAGAGCTTCGCAGACTTGCCACAAGAGCCGATTACAGGATCACGGCACAGAAAGGTATTAAAACTTCCCATTCTAAGCTGTAATGAACTGTCTTGGCTAGAACAGCAAACCCAGGGTTTATTTCATCCAGACACAAAAGTTACTTGAGTTGCAAAGATCAAGGTGTCTAACATCAGCTTAGTATGAAAATAAACTGCTCCCTTAGTTTAGGGGCAAACTATTATCAGCTTGTTGCAATCAATACAACTATTTTGAAATCCAGTCTTGTCTTGGATTACACTTAATCAGAATCTTTTGCCTCATTGCCAGGACTTAAAATATATATATATATATATTAATGCTATTAAAGCACGATATAGAGATCATTACAGAAAGGTTATAGTAAAAATCCATGTCAGAATAACAGTTGCTAAACATGCCATCCAAGAGGAATGTGGGGGTATAGGAGGTGAGATACAGACATGAAGAGTGAGGCACTCCTTGAAATACTTAGCATACCTTATTAAATAGAATTTATTCAGTTCATTGTGAAATACAACTCTGATGACAGATTCATATTGAACAACTGATAAATCGATAAATAAAGCTATCTGAAAACTAGCAAATCTCCAAAATATTATTTCATCAAGGCTTCAGAACACATTAAGTACTACACAAATGTTTCCTTTTGCATGTAAGTCAATAGTTGCATAAATTTTTAGTCTGTACTTCGACCGAATTTTCTATTTACTTCCTAGAGTCACCAATGAAAGCTTTTAACATTATTTTTCCATACATTCAGCTTCTTTCATTTGACTTCTCTTTCTGCACAAATGCAACAAAAGCAAAGGAATATATGGACTCCCTTCTGTTTCAGTGGTCTTAAAGACAACCCGACCTTCAAGCTCACTGATGACCTCCAAAAGGATTTAAATAACAGAGGACCTTACTATTAATTACTCCAAGCTAACAACAGTTAGCTTAGTCCAAGCTAACAGCAGCTTCAAGCACATCCAAGACAACATTCTTAATTCCCCAATCAATGTGGTGAATTCAGGAGGTCAAAGCACATTACACATGGGGAGGAAGGGAGGGAATTGGAAAGAAAAAAATAATATACAAGTTGGCTATCAATTAGAATATGCTGTATTATTCTACACTCCACTAAAGAGCAAACTCTGTATTCAGAATTTCTTATTTGTACGTACATACACATACAGCTGCATAAAAGTTCAAAAAAGTCTAGGTTATTTTGGTGAGAGCTGGGAATAGAGTCTACACAGAAAGTAAACCTGGCAGCTCACAGCTATCTCAAACTTACCCTTGGGAAGGGCATCAGAATTCTGCAATATATGTCTGGACACAGTTAATAAGGCTAGTCATTTATAATTAACAATGTTCTCCTTTTATTTTACATTATGCAGCTGAATAACAACTCTCCTGTTAACCCAAACCGGAGAGGAATTGTCTTAGGCTTTATTGAAAACCACTGTTAAAACACAACCGTAGCTCTAGCAAGTGACGTTAAAGAAAAAAAAAAACAAAACAGACAGAAAACCACTAAAAAGGTGGGAAATCATCTCAGAGAGCAGAAAAATATACCCCAGTATAGTACAACGAAAGAACACCAGACACCCTTGAGGTCTAACCAGGTGCACTGGAGGTAAAGAAATGGTGCTAGTTCCGTAGCACAAAAAAACCCCAAAAAACCAAACCAGCAGTTTCAGAAGCTTTTAAAGTTTTTAGATAGCTTTTAATAGACTTGAACGAGAACAGTTTGAGGCCAGGCAGCAGCGAGAGACCCAAGGATCCCATATTCCAACCATCAGGCTTATGCAATCAACGGCCTCCGCCTTTATTCTGTGGTTGCTTTATCAAAGAATGAGCACAAATGCTTGTTTATAAAGCCTCGGGAATTTGAGGGGGAATGGACGTTTGGCTTTCTCTATACAGAAGAATGATAGTCTTCATCTAACTTTTTATATGTAAGGCAGTTAAGGTCTTGTCTTAATGGATTTTGTTTTAGTATCTTCCAACTCAGAGGTAATATAACATGACATACAAAAGGCTCGTGAAACAGGCTGAAAACACTGGGGACATCACTTTAGCTCCCCTTAAACGCCCTCCAAGCACAAACTTCTGCTCTACAGAATGTACCTATTTCTATAAAAATAATCAAGACATTTCTTTGCCCATTTATTAGAGGCTGAAAAAAGAACCAAGCATATGGAGCCACTGATCTGTTCAGAGAGAGTATACTAGCATTCAGCGAGGAACCAGAGAATCTTTCAATACACTTGGTATTTGTGCTGGCAGACAACAAGTTTTTTGATTGCAGACCCCCAAAAGTAAAGGGGAAGAATATATCATCCAACCCCTTTCTTCTCAAAGCTCTGCTAGTGGGAAGACAGAGCATCTACTTCTTTTGGGGGCAAAAAGATTTAATACCAAATTATAGCACCTCCTAAAAACAAACCAAACTAAACCCCAAACCACCTCACCCAAAATAATTCCCTGCCACCAACACCAAAAACCGCTCACCAGTACACAATTATGCCAAGTACTTTGTAATTAAGTCCACAAGTGTGAGTTTTCAGCTACGAGGGCCCTGTTTGTATTCTGTTCACAGAGTGTCTTCTCAAATATACCCTGCCACCCTTCACTGCCTTCAGTTTAAGCCCCAAGCTCTTCAGCTTCCAGTGTCCAATCTCCCCAGTATTCCCTAAACTCTCCTGCTTCTTATTCAGCAGCCCTGCTCCTCTGTCGTAAATATTCCCAAACGTTACGGAGCCCGCATCCAAGTTGCTGCTGCCTAGCTTCCCTTTACACTTAAAACCAAACTAAGAGGAATAAAGCAGCTAAACACTTCCATTTAGAAACATTATTCTTCTTATCTAAGAAAATCCACATTTCATTTATCAATGCGGAAGCAGTCCCCAGATTAAGATAATGGCAGTTTTAAGATAGCTCCCCCAGGACAAACACACCTACACAAAATAAACAAAAATTATGCTTTTTTGCAGTTAAAAGAAGAGTTTTGTTCTACTTCACATTTGCCAGATTCTATCCTGTAGCCAACATTTGCTACAGCAACTTTAATTTTTAAATGTTTCGTTAGATATTTATTTTTGGTAATACATGGATGCTTCCCAGAATGATTTCACCTTCACTCTGGAGAAGCTGTGAACACTCGACAAACCGGTATCACTTGGAAATGCTTGTTCTCAAGCTCCCTTACATATATGTCAAGATACAGATAACCACTACACTGTGCCAAATGGGTGTTTTTCAGTTTTGTTTTTGTTTTCTGCTCCATGCTATCTTTTTAGAGATTTATCCCCCAATCCAAGTTAGCCATATGCACTTTTATGCCTATATTTTGCTAAAAAACATGGAATAGGATGCAAAATTCTTACATTATACAGACTAAAACATTGACAGGAAGCATGCCAATGACTAACATACAGACTAGATGTTTGAAACTGGTACTTCAATCGTAGTTTTGCTATTCAACAATTCCCTAAAATGAAACCAACCCTTGACTGACGAAAAATGCAAAAATGTCAAATTGAAAGAATTTTTCAAGTTACAGACATGTAATATTCTGCTGCTTGTACTGGTGGTCTATAATTATGCAGCACAGATATAGAATACTTATGCAAATGAAACTTCTGCTAAGGGATCAATTTCTCCATCCTCAAAGTGCAGAGACCCAGTGGAATATCTAAGGACGCCAAAATCAGAACTGCCTCCGAGTGGAAAAAAATTTTGCTGGTAAAAAAAACCCAACTAAATAGCGCTCACGTATATTTGAAAGAATGAGTTAAAGACACTAAGCCTCTGATTTCACAGTGAAAGTACTCACTCTTCCTTCTCTCACCAGGAGAGTCCATTCTCCATCTCCATTTTCGAAGCAGCTATTACGCTTTGGCTTGCAAAGTTCTTCCCAGCACTGAATGGATTTAAAGATTACTCAGACTTTCAAAGGTTCGCCACAGTGAATTGCTAATTCATTTCCTTTCAGCAGGAACCTGGAATATCAAAACATTGCAGTTCCTCCTGGAAACAAAATCTCTGCATTATACACCGTCATATTCTCATTATACAACTTCAGCTACTACGTACACTTCGTAAACCAGTCAAACTCTCTGTAAAATCAAACCCGGTAATTGTCTTTACAAGGCTGGTCATTAAACTTGTGCTTTACTACCAGAGTGTCTGCTTCTGTCAAAGTATTTGTGGTAAAGGTGGTGGCAGACGTCACGTGTTTTTCTTTGGCTTTCCTAAAAATCCAGATGTCAATGCAGTATTTGCCAGCTCCCTTGAACTCTTAACTATTGTACAAATGTTGGAAAGTACTGTTCCATGTCAGGGATGAGGACTGGGCCATGTGGCTGCTCCTCCTCAGCTCTACTTCCCACGAACCCATCTCCATCGGTGGCTGAAGCCAGGATGGGAAATCGTAAACAAGTGCCATAACGTTCAGTGAAGACACAGCAGAAAGCTCAGAGAAACTGAGGACAGATGTGCTTTTTCAACAGCTGCATCGAAATACAGCAAAATTCACCTACCAGGACCAAGAAATGATTCTCAGTTTGATCCTCTTATGATTTTTGCTTTATCTGGGAAGCAACGCTAAGGGTGAGGAGGAAATTCTCAGAGAAAGGCATTTTGTCAAAACTGCCTGCCGCTAGGGAAATGTCATAGCCATTTGGACTAAAAAAAGGTTTTGGATGAGAAAAAACAGATCACTATTTGTTTTGCGTAAAGGCAATCAAGGCAAAATTTGAAGTTTCTTCAGTAAATCCATGGGTTCTAATCAAACAATTCACAAAGATAAAGTCACCAAATATAGATGACTATTATCAAGAGAAAGTAAATTGTCTTTTGGGGTTTTTTTTTTTTGCTATTAAGCAGTATTGGTTCCCCCTCTTCGCTGCTGTTGTCCTACACCTGGCACACACAGACATGCTATTTTTGCAAAAGAAAACAAGTTATGTGAGCTTACCGCAGAGTAAAAGGTGCAGCCTGAATCTCTGTGTTTTAACACCGATAATGGATGATTTATCTCGGTGAGAAGCTGACAGAAAACAGTGGTTTCTAGCTATGAGAACCAAGATCAGGGACAGAGTTGCTTCATACAGTCTGCGTAGGTTTTTATGACAATTAAAAAGTACGAGACAGTTGGACTACTACATGAAATGATGCCTGATTCAAGTCATGTTGGAAGTGCACTGACATTTCAAAGGAAGCCCCAAAGAACCATTAGGGGCACAGTTAGGGCCCACGGATGGAAGAGGCTGTCACAGAAGCACTCCCACCACAAGCCGGAGCTTCAAATCCCTGGCTAAGCACCGTGCAGGGATCTCTTGGACAAAATGCAACAGATTACACAGCGTGTTTGTACCGCTGATCATCTCCCTCATAATCCAATTCTTACAATGTGCCTGAAAGTATACGACAAGTCCCTGTAGTCTTGCTTTGTTTGCCAATGAAAAATGAGAAAAGCACATTTCAGCTGGTTTTGAAAGATGGGGTGGGGGAAGAAAGATCCATAGTATGCATTACTCTTTTTTAAACAAACAACGGTACTGAAGAAAGCAAAGCAGCAAAGTGGTCTTTTTTTTTTTTTTTTAGCCTCACCTCTTTCTCCTATATTCTCATCCTTCATATTTCTCACCTTTGCCACTTTTTGGATTTTGCACCTTTCCACTGCAACATCATCTTTTGGCCAGAAGATTCCATTCTCACAGTGGGAGCCACCACACATTTCTCTCACCTCAAAATTTCCCCCTGGCAGAAGCTTCTTTTTCCCCTGGTTCCAGAAATGTGAACACTAACTTTTGGGCTGTCAATTAATAAAACAATGAAATGCCTGATGCTCTTGGAGTAGGAAGGGAAAAAAAAAAACCCCACCACCCACACCAAAACCAACCCCCCCCCAAAAAAAACAACCCACCAACCCAAAAACCAAACAAACAAAAACTAGAAGGAAGGGAAAAAATTACATAGTCAAAATACGTTGCCTACAACTGCCATTTTCTTTTTCAACTGAAGTGTCACAAATTATTTTCTTATGCTTCATCTTTTATACAAAATATTATTACCAGGAACACAAGCAGCAAACAAATGAGAACAGACAATACCTTGTCTAAAATTAACTATTTCTAACTCTGTATCTATTTCTCTTAATTTTAAGCTTAAGACTGGAAAATTAAATAAATAATAATAAAAAAAAAGACCTTTAGGTTCCCCAACAAACATCTTTAAAGATGTTAAGCACTTGTTATTCTCTGGTTCCACAGATGAACTGGCACCAAACTAGCAGAAAAGAATTATCACTGCATGAATAGCTAAAAATGGAAAGTGATCATCTAAATTAAAAAGGTTGAGAAAGATTAGGGAAAGTTCAGATAAGATTTATGTCTAGAGAGCAAGCAAGAGGAATGAGTTATAAAATATCAATCTATAAAACATTTAATATAGAGCTTGTAGAAGGGTTAGTTAATACCAGTTTTCACTGTGACAGCAACTTGTAGTTTAAACTAGTTGTTAAATTTGTGTTAGAGACATGCACACACTAAAAATTAAATTTAAGTCCTGCCCTTTTCCAAATGCTAAGAACAAGTGCTTGATTAACATTATGTAAATGTATTCCTATTTTGATCATGACCAAGCAGAAAATGTTCATTAAGATGCAAACACAATATGCTGAGAAAGTGTCAGTCCACTTCTTTTGCAAATTATTCATTAGGAGTCAGGCACTACATTAACACAATTAAATTTCCATGACAATAAATACACATAGATCTGAAGCTTAATGCGGAATGAAATGATGGGAACACTCGCATTTTGAGACCAACTTTAATATACTGCTACATAAAGTTTCACGACTGGTGATGGTCTGATTTACATTTTGTGAAACAGCATATTAGAATTTTTTGCCTCTTCCCTGACAGTGCTATTAATTTAGTCAAAAGTTTTTATCAAAATATGTCTTACAAACTGCTGCAAATTTACAATTTTTATACAATAAACAATAAAACTACCACTGCTACAGTTAGAGTTTTGGTCTGAGGTTTACACAGCAGTGGAAAATAGAAACCAAAATTAAGCTTTTTACAGCTTTTTTTAAATATGTGTTTTTTCATAGCTTTAAATGAACATAAAAAGAAGAGAATAAATGCCAGTCACAGGACAGGTATTTCAAAGTAACAGAAAAATTAATACAGTATCAGGTTTGGAGGGGTTTTTTTTCCTGTAAAAAACTTCATAGGTGTGATCAGAGAAGCCATTTACCATGTCAAACGAATCTACCTGTATGCTTTTAAAAGGGATGCACTGAGTTTTCATGTTTAGCCGAGCCTTGCATCGACTCATCATACGGAGCAGATTCCCTCCCTGCTCCTTCTGCCAGCCACCCTCCCAGATTCCACAACTGGGAAAGCAGTTGGAGGGAATGTATCTGGCAAGAACTTTACTCCTTGCAATACTAATTCCTGTCTAGGTTTCTGATAGCTCACAGCCCCTGATTGCCCAACTCTGCTCTTAAAAAGGTCTCTTCAAATCTACAGTGATTTCCCCCCCCCCCCCTTTGGAATACCACTAAGGGCTGGAATATTGCAATGGAATCTGCTCACGTTTCTTCTCTTTCACTTCTGAAACAACCCACCGCAGTGTAGTTACCAAATTTAGAAAAGAGTCCAACTATTTACTAAATGAATATTGGCCTCAAAGCTTCAATTCCTAGCAAGGAGAATGTTTTTAATGTTGAACAGGGACCGTTTCATAGAAGGAGTGAGAAAGAATAATACAGCTGATGCCAAGAAAATTTCATTGCATTTATCTATAACTATTTGATTCCAGG
This sequence comes from Gorsachius goisagi, assembly GCA_018403395.1. NCBI lineage: Eukaryota > Metazoa > Chordata > Aves > Pelecaniformes > Ardeidae > Gorsachius > Gorsachius goisagi. The sequence goes on along the minus strand of BOSO01012309.1, from coordinate 36,286 downwards.
TTGGTATAATCCTAAAATGAAGGATCTTCTGCATAAAAGATTTTGAAAAGTAGAGGGGGGGGGGGAGGAAAGGAAATATTTCTAAAAAGAACCTAACTGGTATGCAATGGCCCTTAACTTGACCGTTGTGTTTACAGCACTTTGGTGTAGAGTGGTGCTTTCCTGGGTCTTAGCAGTTTCTGGAAGGGCCCCGATGGCCACATCTGCCATGAAATCTGCGTGCCTCCAGGATTTATGGATTTAATCTCCCAACACTCCTTTGAGATTGGAAGATGGATCTTTTCATTTTATAAACAAGGAAGCATAGCACAAAGAAGCCATTTGCACATGCGCGCAGCCCCACACCAGAATTTAAAGCTGAACTGCATAAATCCTGGGCTTGGACCTTAATCGCAGTATCAGCTTGCCTCGTCATAGCTCTCTGTAGCCCTGACTCATTCAAAAGAGCAGCTGATATTTCAAGAAGGGTGTCTTGAAATCCTATTCAAGTTTGTTTCTCAGAACGAAACCTTCAGCTGCACACCAGAATGCACATTTTATTTTCTACCCCTTCACCAGAACGTTTTGTCAAATAGCTAGATAGGATTTATTTTGCTGCAGTATCACCTTCTGCCCCATTTTGCTACTAATGCAGTTCTCTAATATGCATAAAATTACCTGTTTGGGCACTTGACACTGAAGTAGCTGGATTAAAAGGACATATTGTGCGAGGCTTGAATCTTGAATACTGCAGAGTCAAGATAGCAACGGAGCCGACACTCGGTGCAGATAATTGAATTACATTCTTGCATGAAGTGCAATATCTTATCGAAATCAGTTAAGTCACTGGGGCCCTTTGAGGATGACAATAGACATTAGACACAACTATCAGAAAAAAAAAAAATTCTGTCATCAGAAGTTTACCTTTCCCTACTCGTTTCACCAGTGCACTTCAAATTACACAAAATTATATACTTGAGGGGAAAAAACCCAAAACAAACAGGTGGGCAAGTGTTCAGTCCCTGAAGTGTCAGGTCTGACAAGAAGTGACACTTTCCAAACTAATTACAGTTTTAGAGAATTGTGCTTAGTTAAACTTAACTATACTAATTAGGTCCCTTGAGACAAAAAGGATAGCTGGCTTTCAAGGAGTTTATTAGCATGGGACCAAGTTGCTAGTACCTATATAAGGGAATGGAAAGATTGCTGCGTACCTGTTAGCGAAGGGTTAGCAGGAAAAAAAAAAGAAGTGATAAAAATCAGTGTCTCTATGAAGTACAAGGTTTGTTCAACCACATTTCTTCCTTTATCAGACTTATCTTACATAGACATCTTGTAGTTTTCCCTGAGAATAAGGGCCAAGATATCAGTGATACGGTACTACATTGCAATTAGATGTTGAATTTGAGAATTCATCCTCATATTTTAGTTCCACCAACACGGTTTCCATATGGACAAAGAAAGTATCAGACTGAAATATATGGTTTCGACTGTACAGACACAAAATTTGTGTACTTTGATGTATTTTTCCAAGTGTTCCTTGAGAGTTGCAAGCTTTAAAGTTATTGCTCTAGCAAGGTCTGGTACCAATGTGATGTTTGTTGGTCTCTCTCAGTAATGATTTAGGGGAGCAGTCAAGCTGCTTGAAAGCCTGGTGAAAGAAGTTCTGGCAGATTCATTCAAGATACGTGTTCCTCCTCCCCCCCAATACAAGTAGGAATTGTGTAATGATATTTTGAAGATATTATTAATTAGGGAGTATGTGACTATCAGAGATGAGCATTTGGGGAAAGGGCATCTTTCTCTCCGGTAGTAAATTTGTACACAGTATTTATGTAGCTTGTTAAAAAAAGGGAGCTTTATTTCCCTAAAAGAAGTCCTTGTTAAGTGAAAATCATGCCAAAATTGCAAAGGAGAATGTCAGCGGCATCAGCCTCAAAAATAGATGCAGAGCTACAGAAGAACCTGGCTGTATTCCCCCGCTTGCTTTGTGGACGGCAGCTAGTTTTGCAGAGGTAGGTTTGCTGGCCTTCGTAAGCATCCCACTTGTTAGACTGAGCTCATTAATGCTTTGGTTTTCCACTTTGATACTTAATGTTAAAATTAATCTTAAAAATACTTCAATCACTTCTTCGTGCTTCTGGAGATGAAAATAATTCTTTGCATCTTGCAGCTTCCACAACCAATGTTATTATCTGTCCTTTCTATCGCATACACATGGTGATTTTTTTTTTTTAGAGGCATTGGGTAAACTCATATTCTAAGCGTTAAGCATTGTACGTTCACCCTTCACAGAATTAAAAACTGAATTAAGAGCTTTAATAAAAATTTTAAAACATATCTAATACTGACCACAGTTCATCATCAATCAGTAGGTTTCACTTGCTGGCTAGAATAAGAAACCATCAATCCACAATCTAATCTATCCAATAAATTATACAACATTAACTAATCAGAGTTTTAGAAAATGAAATCATAGAAGATTAAGATTCTGGAAATACATGCTCTCTCTCAAACTATACGTTTTATCATTCAAGATACTCCAAAGTCTAGTGACAGAACTCGGGAACGTAACCCACTCCACCCGTTCCCAGCTCCCACATTCACTTCAGTGCCTGAAGAGTTGTAGAACTCTTACAGCAGTTACTGCTCTAAGGACTTGATAATCTAAATTATTGTTTTGAAACTACATGTCCCAAAAGTGGATTTTTCTCCTAATATTTCGAAGAATGTAGACTTTTATGACAGGTTTCCCTATTTTCAGGTTTTTCTACAATCCTAATAAGAAACATTTACAAGTAGGAATCGATAGTCCCACAGCAGACCCGATCAATGAGATCAAGAATTATAATTTATCTACCTGTGAACTACCTTCTGTACCCGGCAGTCTGCACCTAATTACCCATTTGTTGTTTAAAACAAATACAGCCTTACTGTAATGGATGTCATCAATCAGCACGCAACCTCTGTCTATGCAAATCAGCCCCAGTTGACGTCTACATATTACAGACATATTATTTACAATAATTTTTTTAATTAAGGATTTAATGGTATTTATAATGCACTATACCAACACAGCAGCACAACTAACATAGTTGGAAATACCGCTATAAACTGTACTGAATTTTTCTGGCAGCAAAAAGAAGCTGAGTTAGTAACGTCAATGTAAAAACCAGGCCTTAATTCACCACTATTCTCATGAGAAAATATTGTTATGACTAGTTTGCTGTACATTTTAAAGTAATGGAAGATACCCCAAGGAAAACAGCAAGCGCAATTTTAGTGCAGCCCTACTGATGCACTGAAGAGACTGTCAATGTATTCTGGAATCCATTAAAATTTATAGTAAAACAAAAGGTCTCTCTTCTCATCTCATTTTGTGCAAGAAAGATAGCCACCTAATTTAACTTTATAATCCAAAACTCTATTAAGAATTTAAGTGTTCCTACGTACCAAATATGATCTGAGTGTTCTTATTCATCTCTTCCTCCCTCACGTGAATGGAAACAAGGGTAAATATTCCATTTATATTCTATAATACATTTTTAAAAGAACTTTAATTTTTTTGCACTATTCCTGGGCAAATCAACTGTAAATGTGTCAGCAGGAAAAGCTAACATTCCATCTCTTAAATTGAAACGAAACTAGATTTTATATAAATCACAGGAAAAAAAAAAAAGGAAGTTGCAATAGGAGTCGGGTAATAGTCTACTCTTCTATTTGCACCAAACATGCAGCGTTATCTGTTTCATAAATACGTTTAAAGCCAAGCACTTCGTCACTGACCAAGCAGTTCCCTACCAGGGATCTCCTGTTCACCATTGCAATAAAACAGTATTTATAGCCATAAATTAGAGTGCTTTCTCTCTTCCTTATTTTCCATTATGTTTGGGTTTTTTTCCCCAGAGATAACTTCAGTGATTTCTTTCAAGAGTTGAGTTGTTTCCCCTGTGTCATATTATTCTTTACCAACAGATGCATCAGAGATATTCCTGTGTTACAAGACAGGATAGGGGGACTTTTTTCAATACTTTCCCTGGAGACCGACGGAATCAGTTCATATGGTATTAAAACCAATAGTCAGTAATGTGATCATCTACAGGAAATGCAGAGAAATAATTAAAAAAATTTAGCAAGCTTTCTCCAAGGGAGGCAAAGTGTCCTGAGGTCAGGGGCATTCCTATTGCTAACAAATTAAAGGTGAAGATGAAAACAAAAGCACTACCCTACAAATGCAGACATTATTTGCATCAGGCTATTTCCAGAATTTTTATAGCTTTATTCTTGCAACCAAATGTTGAGGGCTGTTCTTTGCTATTGTTACATTAAATCAGATGAAAACAGAGTAACATTTGATTGTAAGCACAGAGGAAAATGCGAGTTAAGTAAAGTATGCATTAGAACATCTTCAGGATCACTAGCACCAGTAATGAATAACAAAATACATTTGCTATCCAGATGAACATACAGCACTCAGCAGCATACTTTTACAGGTCAATGGGTTTTCTACAGAGCTAGTGCTGAGAAATATTTCTAAAGTACCTTCTCAAATACGCTTGTCTAAGTCTATATGTCCAACTGCACAAGTAAGCTGTCAGGCCATAAATAAAGCAGACTATTTGGCAAGCTATTTATTTATTTCCTCAGACACTGTTTATACTGTTGCATTTGCTTTTAAAGTGCTATATCTGTAAAGGTATTACAGGTTATGTCTGTAAGGAGGTACTATTCAAAGGATCAACAGTTAAATTGGCTGTTTTCTGCTTTTAATGGCAGTCACAGTATTCATAGACCTTACAAAGTTTTAAAGCCTGAAAAAGAGACTGACGTTAGGTTTGAGGGTCCTGGGGGGGTTGATATCAAGTGCGCATAAAGAATCAATGAATACCATTTTCAGCAGCTGTGAATTCCAGATACAATCTCTATACTCTATTATTTTTACTGCTGTCATAACTGAAGCCTTATTTATTAATAAAGTGCAGAACTTCAAATATTTTCAGAGGCTTAAAAATAGTACAATTCTAACCATAAGTAACTGCAAGAGACACTACCAATTGCACAATGCAAAAACCCAAGAACTAAGGAAGATCTGCTCAAGCCAGAAAAATGTAAGATGGGAAAGATCTCATCAAGAAGGACAAAAAAATTACTAATGCACATAGACAGCTCAGATCAATGTATCATGACTTGGAAATGGCAAGATTCAGGTTCTCATGAAAACCAGAGTAGTTTTAATTGAGCAGGCTGCTGGTGTGTCCAGATATATATCAATATATGCCCCATAAAGTCAGTCTTTGGTTATATGAAATGTCAGATAATCAAATACTAAGCAATTCCAAGAGCAAACCTGTAAATAATGCAAAATATAGAGCATGTTAGGCTAGCAAGCCCAATTACAAGCAGTTTCACTTGGAAATGCTGATTAGAGCAAAATGTCAGGCATAAAGCACGTAAAGAAAATGTGTGCTATAGTAATCAAGTCTAAAGATGGCAAAGATGAATACCTGCAGTTTTGTTCGAATCCTCAAAGAAAAGCTGCAATCACTTGGCCAGCTGGAGACAAATATATTTTCCCGGCTACCCAGGCTATCCAAAGAACAAGCAGTAAATCTCTCGCAGCTCAGACTGCAGTTCACCTTCACAACTGAAGGCCGTATGCCTTCAAATCAAACTGCGCTTACCAATCCAGCTAATTTCTAAAACCTCTGCATCTTCTCCCAAAACCATCATTGTCTTTAGCGAAACTAAAGTGCATGGCAGCTAGCTTTCTGGCTTACTCTCTTTTTTAGATCCTGGGAAGACAAAGAACGTTGAACAAATAGATGAGTAGTATGTATGCATATGAGTAGAGCATCTCTACTGACTTCCCAAGGAACAGTTACTATGGAGGATGCAGATGTCTGTGATAATGCAGAGAAATGTATGAAACGATTCCATAAACGATAAAGTCTTGATTCCATTGACTTCCAACATGCCAACTTAAGACAAAGGAAAAATAGAAATAAGCATCAATCCTGTTACTTGTCTGTCCCCTTTACCAACCATTTTTTACTCTTCATCAGAGCTCCTATACAATGTGATAAAATACACCTTTAACCATGCTTCGATTAACAGCTTAATTGTACACAGTGGAGAGGGGGAAATCTAATCCTACAGAGCATACATATTTAGACTAAGTTACTTTCGGGGTATATTGTTCCATCTTCTTCCTGCTACCCCTACTGTAAGATCAGCTTTATAATCTCCTGTTCCAATGTCCAGCAGCAATACCTCAGAAGCTAGCTTCTCTCTATGGCAAAGTATCTATTTTCAGAGAAATAAAAGAGAGAAACAGAAAAAAAAGCCACCAATATACAGGTATTTAAGCAATATCCACATTCTCCACTGCTCCTTCTGTCCTTATGCCTCCCAGTGCCACTTTTTGCTACGTGGTAAACCAAGTCTCTGATTCAGTTTACCTCTGTATCCTACAAAGATTATACAGAATTTGGAACGAGCAGCAAGGGAAGGAGGCGTGGGGCCTAAATCAGCATTGCTGCCAGAAATAATGCATGTCAAACTATATCCCTGAGACATCTAGAACATTGAGGGATGAATAAATAATATGCCTGGATTCTAGACTGCCTTTCAGAAAAGCAATATTCTTCTCAAAGCCTCTCCGCCCTCGGTTTACTATTAAATACAGCTTATGGGATACCTGAAAACAGAATGTAACAGTTGTCTTAAAAAAAACAACCCCCCCAAAAAAAAACCAACAACAAAACAAAAAACCAAACCCACACAATTTTCTAACAAGATCTGCATTTCAGTGTAACATGACTCAGCTTTCAGGAAAAAGCCTTACCAAAACCCAACAACTATTTCACGATATAAGTGACAAATATTTTAATGGAAAAGTAAGCAAGTTTGTGTATTTCAAGATGTTTGTAGCATTACTTCCTAATATTAGAAATTCTAAAGCAGTAACATATAGCTAAAGCAATTTTGCAAGCTACAATTACTTATCCTAACCGGGGGAAAAAAAAAAAAAAGCTCTGCTCAGTGTTCCAGAAAAGAAGGAGAACCCAGTTAGCACATTCACCAACAAAATGCCCCAGGAGTTTAATTCTTGGACCTCTGCATGTAAGTGAGATAAACATCTAATTCTGTATGGGTTGAAGATACTGCTAATAGCTCAGTTTCCAGTTCAACAAGATAATTAAGTACGTGAGTATTTCCACTCACTTGTACACTCCCACAAACCCGCCAAGGCAAGCGCCGTGTGCTCACCACAGTGAAAGCAACCACCGGATGGCTGGAAACATATTGTGCCCCATACGACCACCCGGAACACTATCCTGGGCCTTGAAAAGCAAGTCCTATGGCAACATGGCACCCCAGAAAATTGAGTCGGACAATGGGATTCATTTCTGTAAGCACCTCATAGATACCCGAGCCAAAGAGCATGGCATTGAGTGGGTATAGCACATCCCCTATCATGCACCAGCTTCTGGGAAAATTGAATGATACAATGGACTGTTAAAGACTATGCTGAGAGCAATGGGTGGTGGGACATTCAAACATTGGGATACGCATTCAGCGAAGGCAACCTGGTTAGTCAACATTAGGAGATCTGCTAATCAAGCTGGCCCTGCCCCATCAAACCTCTTACATACTGTAGAAGCAGGTAAAGTCCCTGTGGTGCACATAAAAAAAAAATGCTGGGAAAGACAGTCTGGGTTCCTTCTGCTTCAAGCAAAACCAAACCCATTTGTGGGATTGCTTTTGCTCAAGGACCTGGGTGCACTTGGTAGGTGATGTAGAAGGATGGGAAAGTCTGATGTGTACCTCAAGGGGATTTGATTTTGGGTGAAAAGAGCCAATGAACTGAATTGTATGATGTTAATTGCTGTATGATACTGTATATGTCATCACTTTTATGGTTGCTATATGCCATATGAATGGTATTGGAGCAAGAATCGCCCACATTAGTGAAGAATGAACTTTGATGAAACCAAGCAAGTGCAGTGGCAATGGAACTAGAACTGGCTTCAGCATGGAAAAATCCAACGCCACACACCATCTCTTGCCCTGAAAGACCATTACAACATATGGTGCCCAAAGTCATGGACTAAATTAACTAAACGGATATTTTAGAGGGACGGCCCATAGACTAAGGGAATGATATCTGTATGTATCTCTGGAAAAATCATGTTTAAGGATTACATGGGCTCTCCTAAAACCACCTCAGGCAAGGTCAGGTGAGTTATCTCGTATCAGCCTTTATCATCTGTTTAAACTACCAGCCTAAAGCAGATGAGCAAGCATGCACGTAATCCCCTTTTTTTCAGCAAAACAGTGAGAGCACCAACCTCCAGCTGGGCAGCAGCAACATCTTCAATAAGCACAGATCCAGAGAAGGACCTCTGTCCCAGGCCTTAGGCATCTTCCCCATTAGCTACATAAGCACCCAAGACTGTAAAACTACAGTGCAAAAAGTCCTGGCTAGGAGTCTCAATACTGATAAAAAAGTTTGAAAAGTTGTCAAAGTGCATGAAGAGAAGCAATGTGTGTCCTTGCTTAAAGGAGAGCACAACTTTTCAGTACTCATCCATTCCTTCTGAGCATCGCTATTGATCGTATGTTCTTAGCTACTCCCTTTCTCAGGGCAGAGCTTATATTCCTTTTCTTTATTTTTTTCTAAATCAGAGCTCTAAAGTCACGACTGCCTTGTGATTTACTCTATACTCCAGCAGACTTGGTATTCTACTTTTAATGGTAGTGCTTCGCAGTGACACCTACTGACATACACAAAGCCCTGGACTCTTACCCTGTGTGAAAACACTGAACATTTAAAATAGCGATACAGTTTAAAGTAAATAGCATCTGGTTAATTTATATGCATAAGGCATTTGTGAGGACCACATACCTATATACCTCCTATTGCTTCCTTTCCTCCACCTCCACTTCATTAGACCTCATTGAAATAGGAAAACCGCTTTCACAACAGGGTTCTAGCTCTTTTGACTTGTTGCCCACATAAGAACCTCTATCCCTGTTTCAGTAACTGCAACTAGAATATACGTTCAATCCTATACAAACACACCACGACATCTTAAACACAGTATAATGCATATGAATCAACATAATAGCGATACTCTGCGTGTTCCTTACCATTGAGTCATGTTACGCACAATTAAGAAAATTACACTAAGCTTTAAGCCAGACTCCCAAAATCTAACTGACAAGTGCTTTTATGTTACACTAACACTCCCAATATTTAAGCTATTTTCTTGTATTTATTCTGTATTAACTAGGAAATAGTTTCTCCTCCACACTAAAAGTAACTTGCAGATCACAAACTCCTTTTGTTACCTTTTTTTTTTTTCTCCTTACAAAGACTTGCTATATCCCTAGCTACTGTAAAGGACTGTTACAAACGTTGGATAATCAAACTAATACTGATAGAAAACAAATTTTACATTAAGGAATTTTTATCCATATTATTCTGGTTTAAATCCAGACTATACAGAATCTAGACGCTTAAACCATGAGAAACAGATCTAACCTCCATGAAAGCACCTGCACAACCTGAAAAGGTTATTAGGGAAATACATTCTGAACTGATTTATGTTAAAAAGATATTCTTTACTATTGCTAAAGTAAAAAAGCCACCCAAAACTAACTGAACAAATCACAGTAAGCAAGAAACTGTTTCATATTCACCTGAACTCCCATTTACTAAATTGCATCGAGGGAGAAAATATAATCACAGTGAATTGATTATGCAATTATGATATGATTATGTTGCGTTTTCCCTCTTGGTACAATTTGGTAAATGTACGTTTATGCAAATGTTAAGCAATATTCCACAGGTAATGTAAGTTACACTTTTTTTTTATATATATCTTTAGTGATAGTATCACCAAAAAACCAGGAGTCACGAGTGCACATTTAATGTCTTACTATAGCAGATTATTTCAAATATATGTGACTGTGAGAAGGGCTAAACTGTCTAGATCATTGCTATTACCTCTTAGTTAATTCGTGCTTGTTTTAACTTTTGTGTATGATACCCATTTTAAAAAGTTGAAATTCACAAGTCTGCTGTAAATTCAAAAGTCAGAAATGGAACAAAGGAAGACCACAAAAGTGGAGGTGAGAGGATAAGTTGGTTTGGGGGTGGATGGGTGGTTTGGGGTTTTTTTTACTAGTAATACACAAAATTGTTTTTGTTAACAAGTCTGGTCTGCAGGCAGACTGAAATGCCCATTTTCCTCATCTCTTTGCTTCTAAAAGCATAGAATTGTAAAGTCCTAAAACAGAAATATAAGAGATCTACAACACAAAATCAGACACATCATCATCAGTATGAAATATAGTAAAGTCATTTCCAAAGATCTGAAAAGCACACTTCACATTTTCAATTTCTGCTCTTAAAAGAAAGGGGAAAATAAGCTGGCAGAGAGTTTTCAGGGTAACTGTTTTCCACTATCCTCCTTTCCAACTACCATTAATAAATATTTGTTCTTCGCTCGCAAGTTTTTCTTTCCCATACAAATTAGAACCACTTTCTAGACTAGTCAAGGAACGCTTATAAACAATTTTCAGCTGAACTGTGATCATCTTCTCTTCTACCCTTTCTCTTCATCCCTTTCTTCATCCCATCCTTATTTAAACCAATACAGTGTACTACCAGAGCTACGAAGTGTTTTTTATAAAGGCGATCCTAAGTCACAGGACAATGTGTTTTTACATGACCCTAACCTAACACACAGACCAATTAGTTACAATGGTTTAACTAGTAGTTTGAGTCTTTGCACAGAAAGTTGGAAGCTTCATTCCATGTCTTCCCCCAGGATGTAAGCTCAGACGGGCCAAGGGTACGGTCAAGTGAGCACATTATTTAGGTGGTGATCACCATAAAAAACAACTCACAAAGCATAAAGTTGATCTTGATCAACCCAGACTGTTATTAGAAACCTCACAACTTGTCCCCACATTCAATATTTCATTTTCAACCTCAGCTAGAGGAAGCCCCAGGCTAATCTTGCCAAGATCAAATTGCTATTTAAAACCAGCATTAGATCATATAAGTATTCTAAGATATTTCAATGTAACTGTCCCATGCAGACTTCCAAATTCCAAAATAAAACCAGCACGCTTGTATCGATTATACCAGACAATAGCAAAGCAGTTAACCCACATCTGCAGAAAGAATTCTATTTAGCAAAATGCCAAAGATTACATCCATTTGTTTTTTTCCCCACGAACTTGCATCAACATGTAGTATTCACTATTTAAGTCTGGTTTAGTAATTTATTTTTCAATGATTCACCTAACCTTGACTTGCTTTAAAAGTAATGAATCACATTATCACTGGATTTCTGCTCAGGACTGAAGCTTGATGGACTTTATTGAAAGAATCCTTGTAAATAAAAAGTCCTATATCATATAAAGAAAAATTCTATTCCTAGCAGCAAACTACCAAGCACCATGATCCCACTGTACAATGTGCTGTTCGGCAGAACTATGTCAATACCAGCAACTTGCTGTGTAAATATCAGTTCTAAATAAATAAAATGTTTCATCACAACTACTTAACTAACCAACAAATACGCTTCTGTTACAATTTAAAACTATGGAAAAGAAAGCTTTTGTATTCTAGTTATCTTTCAGTTTATAATGTAGAAGACAAGTTTAGAATCCAGTGATTATGCACTTTTACACCTCTAACAAGCAAAAATATAGCTTGATTTTAAATATTTTGGCCAGACTTCACTAACACTAATTAGAAAGATATGGATTCTGAATTGTAAAATGATTCCTCATGTGTTTAGTAACACCCCAAATAAGGATGTGAAAGATTTAAGAGCCATTCTCATTTACATTCTCCCCCAGGCAAAAATCACTCTTTAGGAAATGCCTGAAAGCAACTGTAATAGAACATTGGAGTTGTTGGACAGTTGTATTTCCATAATTAAAACCCAGACCAATAATAATAGGAGAATATGGAAGCCTTAAAGGTACAAAGAGGAATGGGATACATAAAGAAAGTTTTCCCGGGGAGAAAATCTGATATGCCAGAGTAGCAGGAAGACCTCAGAAAAGGGAAAATACTGCACGTACAGAACTTTGGGGATAGAAGGTTCAACTCAATGCAGTAACTCAAGATCATCTATGCTTCCAGCACTCAAATACAATGCTAACAGTCTTGTCAATGGCAATTACTTCTCTCTCGTCAACCCTCCTTGCTTGTGAATTAGCCTGGGTAAGATAGGATTTGTCTCTTGCTAATCAATGTTTAACCGTTTTAACAGAGACACTTGAATTCTACGTTTAAAGATTACTTTCAAAGGAAGTTTATCAATTATATATACCTTGCTAAAACAAAAGACCATAAGCTATTCTCAAAAGACTTTTGATTTACAAAACTGAGCCCAGGGAAGCAGTCATGAAAAGTCCATTTTGAAATCTAGCAAAATGCAATGATTTTTTTACCATTAAATGAAAACAAAGAAGAGGAAAAATTATGCTCTTCTACACAAGTACCTGCAGAATCGTGACAGATGACAGAGCTTGCACAATCTAAAGCCTTATGTTGCTCAGAAAAACGGGCAACTGTGCTGTGATGTGGTCTCATATACTTTATAGAAATTGAGGAATATAACCTGAGCTTGGAGGTAAAGAAAAATTGAAGTAAAAGGCCATATTTTCCAAGGTACTGGTTCTGAAAATAGTATTTAAGAATTTTGGTTCAGGGGCACCCATGTTCAGTCTGTGATACATGTGTAGCGCTTAAAAGACCCAGAAGAAAAATGTTTCATTTGGGTGGCATTTTTTCCAAGAATGTCATCTACAAATTTGATTTCAAAACCTGATGCATGAGCCAAGGCTTCAATGACAGAAGTTGAAGCACATTCAGTCATGCAAGTAATAACAAAAAATTTAACCATAAAACCATTTGTCAGGAAATACAGCTCCATTTCTAAATATGTCCCCAAAAATCAATGTCACTTAAAAAGCTAACTTAAAACTTCTATTGCAATCTTCATCTATAGCATATTAAATCAAGAGGGTGCCCTCACTGGTTACACAAACCACTGACGTAAGGAGAATGGGGGTAAGTGGCATTGTCCACAAACCTTTTCCAAATAGTGGAAAGCAGGAGATAATCGTTGCTAGACATTTGCTAGTATTTTAATGCTTTTCCTGTTATTTATTAATAGAGCTTTATTCATTAATTCATATCATATCTGGAAATTTTTCACCAGTGAATCTAGTCCGACACTTCACATGGTGCTCTGCCTGTGAAGCCTTTCTCTACCCTCATCCCCAATCCCCTCAACTAAGTAGCTAGTGATAAAAATTGCCTGAACATATCTGAGAGTCCAACCCAAAGCCCAATGCACGTGTTCTACGCTGTTCCTTCAGCCAAGAGATTCTGCTTCTGCTCTAGCCTAGAGCTCATGTCAAACCTTGAGGGATATTGGTGTAAATGGGTCCATGAGCTGGTGCAAAGCCCCTTCTACCTGCCAAGGAACACTACCTCTGGCAGATGGGAAGGTCAGGTCCCTGGGACAGAGAATCACTTAAACCAAGACAGTAAAATCCATCTGGGAATATGAATCAGAGCTCCTTTATGAAGGAAGGGCACCGGATTTCTAAACACTTAGCTTCCATCTACCGTGCTAACATTGCCTGCCAACCACCACCAGCTCAGCTCTCACGTGGATTTATAACAGCACATTTGGAAAGGCTAACTCATATCACCAGGGGATCAAATTTTCTTGAATTACTATTCCAGAAATATGATGATCAAACTGGATTACTGCCACTGATATACATTAATACAGAGGAGCCAGAACAGAAAAAAGGGAACAATACTATTATTATACAGGCTGTCCCAGTAGGAAAGGTTTGAACTATTCAAATCAAAGTAATGTCATCCAGTTACAGTACTGGGGTTATTGAAAGTTCAATTACATTTTTAAGCATTTTCATGAATTAAAAGTGTTACTTCTTAATTGGGAAAAAACTACAGCAGTAGTATTATTATTTTCTCCCTTTTTAAGTAATAGGGCTTTTGTTCACCAAAACTAAAGTGTCCAGATTACCCATTTTATAATTTTAAACTAAAGATGTTTAGATGAAATTGGTGACTAGCCAAAAAAAATTACTTGAAATATTTGCTTCAGTTGAGTAAAATAAAGCTTCTCTGCTGGGTAGCCTGAATGAAGGAAAATGACTTGCAGACAGATTTGGTTAATCCACCCTTGATTTATCTCTGTGTCTGGGTACTCAAAAACGGGTAAATAGTAACCTCATAAAATTTCGGTACCAGTATCAATCTAAAATCTAAATTAAACTGCAGTTAAGCACAATAAATACACCAACGCAACCCTACGGTTACATAGACCTGGCCATATTTAGGATATTGCTTCATTCGCTTCACTACCTTGACTGACTGTAGCCAAGACTCACTTCTCTTATTTTGTGAAGACATGAACAATTAGCATCAGAGGGAAGAAAAATTAAATTTCCACCTGACATGACTGAAATGTAGTGGCACTACAGCAGAAAAATTGAATAGCCTAATTTTTCCTGTAATGAAGATCAGAGAGTCTTTGTACAAAAAGCATCTGGTCATGGGCAGTCATATAAACAATTTGGCTCAGCAAAAGCTGCAGATCAGAGCCCGCATCATTCCCCACCCCCAAAATTAAAGATAGAAACGCTCCTATTTTCCATTTAAAACTCCTCTTTGCCAAGGTGGTATTACTTCTTAGCTCGCAATTCCCATCTGCAACATGTCAGACATATCAATTAGATACCATAAAACCACTCTCCTCCCATCAGAGTGTTTTGTAGGCAGTGGGAACAAGTGACACTCTAAGTTACAAGTGGATACAAACATAAATAGCACCTCCTTGGAGATCTATATGTGGACCCTAAAGCATCCTAGGAATCAGGTTCCCAGACTCTGAACTTTAGCTGCACACGGCTACTGTCTTTATGAAAAGAAGTCTTTGGCTCAGCTACGGTTGTCATGGAAACAGCAACTTTGATTTTTAGATCTTTGGTATACGTGATATTTCAGCCATATGTTGCATGCATTTAAGTTCTCTACATATCTACATATCCCTCTTTAAAACTGAGGGAAGTAAGGGAAACCAAATTATTCCAATGTTCAGGTAAATGCACGCAATGTACCTCTCGACGTGGAGAAACGTGCTTGCCATCCAGAATAATCACAAATTTAAGCTGCTACAAGCATCCTTGATCATCAGTTCCATGTTTTTTCCTCTCCCCCGAATAGTTTCATTTGTGACAAGACTGCACGTGAAAAATTGTCTCTCTTTCTGATAAAGCCATGAGATGGGCTTAAGCTTGTTGTGCATTACTTCTGCATTAACAGCGGCTGAGAAGTTCCAATACCGATCGTGCAAGTGGTACTGCTGGGCAAAAAGCAAGGTCTCTGATATCCCGATCACTTTGTCTGTCTCTTTCCAAACTGGGACCAGTGTGGTACTTCCCAGCACCTTAGCAGGCACAGTAAATACAGTCTTGGCCTGATGGCATGCTGACGCTATAGTAAGCATCATATACACATGCTCTCCTAAAAATACCCCTAATACTCACTGGCATACAAGATGGAGCTATGGTCTCGATTCCAGAAAAAAAAACACAGGGATAGCAAAATACTGCTTAGCTTCTAAAAAACAATTAAATAAAATAGTGCAACTGCTCACACACTTGGCATTACAACCATGATCGCCTGTGTTTCCGTATTTTCAGCTTTAAAAAAAAACCACAAGAGAACAGAACTATTATAGCTGCTCTATTCCTTCATCACCCCAAAAATCTGGAGAGGCAACCAGAGAGACAAAGAGCACCCACTCTTCTATCACTCAGGGTGCCCAATGCAGAGTCCCAACCTCAGTCCGAGCAAAGAGCGCTCTACCAATATTCTTCGTAAAACAGAGATCACTTTAATAACAAGTTGGCCATCATTTTCACAGCTACATTCAAGCTCTTCACTTCAGAAGCCAGGAACACAGATACCAAACCAATGATTCTAAGAGTTTACATCTGAAGAAACAATAATTAATTGAGGATAATTGAGAACAAGGTGAATATTAATGGTCAGTATGGGTAAGATCCTTTCCAGCAGCTGAATACTGTACTGCTGCCAACTCACAGCTTCCTAGATTAAAGAGAAATTCCACTCTCACAATGTATATATTTGAACTTTAAAGAGATGCCCTTGTTATATTTTGCACATTTTCATTAATGAGGCGCAGTTCTAATTAAAACTATATAAATAAACGAGACCCAGAGGACCCTGGTCTTTTGAACTCCAATGCTATTAGGAAGCATTCAGCATACTCCTAAATGAAGGCTTTTTCACTCTAGATTTCTTCCTCCTCACTCCTGGGGATAAGTAAGCAAATGGATCAATCAATGGTGAAGAAAAAGACAAGACAGCAAGTTACTTTGCCATGGGAACAACTCTTAAAATTCAAAATAGATCACTTTCTCCTATTTAAATATAAACGCAGCGTAAAGCAGCTGCTACGATGAATGACATGTTCCCACCGTAGAGCTACTACCACAAGGGTTTCCAACCTCTAATGTGTGACAATATCAGCTACAGAACAGAAATACAAGCTTCGAGCCACTTTATCTCCCGCTTAACCACATCACAAATAGAAATCGGAATGCTCAGGCAGGAAAGCAACTGTTGCTCTCCTCTCAAGCAGAAGAAATGAAACTTCAAATATTTAAGGTAGTCAAACAGCAGAAGTACCACTTGTCGATCATGAAATCCAACAAGCCTACCTACCTTCTCAAGGAAAAACAGTTTTCCTTCAGGAAATACAAACAAAAAAACACCTGAGAGATAAAAGTGAAAGCGAGCTGCTTTCTCTTTCATGGTACTATTACAAGCCATAAAGAAGAAACATGTTATCTTAAGATCTGTTATTTATTCCACCAACACACTCAGAATGCAATCCATCACTCATCCGTAAACGTGTTCTATCGTGTTTCATACTGCTCTAACACTGAAAATCTATGCAGCATTTCAAATAAATACTAAGTTCGCACACATTCAAACACTTTCCAACTGCTACTTAGACCTTTAAAATGAGGATCTGGGTTTTTTTTTTCCTGATTTGCTTTCCATAACGAAATTCTACTGAGTCCCCAAGTATCACACAGACAAACCTGAGACCAGCTCAAAAATAAAAGCAGCAAAGTTGCACAAATATGGCTCCATGCCAGCTCAACTACAGTGGTTTTGGACTGGAACTAGAAGCTCTGTATTACATATATTCACAGTATCTGATAGACAGTAGACAGATTTTCCTATCAGTAAAATAAATCAGTAAATACCGCAAGTATCAACTCTTCAAAGGAGTTTGGGGAAGTTTTAGCTATATTTTCATCTCTATACTATAAAAGCTCTGTATTTTGATTTACAAACTAAGTTGCTAGTGTCTAGGAAATAAATTGAAACTGAGTATTTGTTGGCATTTTTAGTTAGGAGATAATACGGTAAAGTCTCTGTTTTCAATCTCATATAATGCTGCTGCTATCAGAGTTCCACCTACCATTTGATTTCAGTAAAAATTAAGAAATGTCAGAGTGTGGCATCTGGCTAACAAAACCAGCCACTTCAGCTGTATCTGCAGCTGCATAACACTGCCCATCACCCACCCACACGAACTGCATCCATGGATGGGTCAGGAGGGCAGCAGAAAGGAAAAACAACGCGGCTGCTACCAAAACGCTGCATAGTATTTTTGTCCACACTTTAAAGTGGATGGTGGAAAACTAAGAGAGGGTGCAGAAGTGCTATAAAAATGATTCAAGGATCAGAAAGCTACCTTAGAATGAGAGGCTCGGGGAATTCAGGGTGCTTAGTTTTCCAGAGAGATTGAGAAGTGAGATGATTACAGGATCTAAGTACTTTTGCAGGGAAAAATACCGCAGAGTGGTGAGAAGGGGAGTACAGAGAAGGTAGTAAGATCCAGTAGCTGTACCACGAGACCAACCACGTCCAGATTTCAAGAAACTGAGGCCTTATTTTGAAATAGTGAAAGGCTCCAAAGGTCATTCATAAATGAACACAGGAAATGCTCCATTTCTTGATGATCTTTTCAAAGCCAGATTGGTTCCCCTCTCCTGGAAGAAATGGATCAGCAAAACTTTTGCTAGGCACCACTTGAAATTTAAGTGACTAATGACAAACAAAAGGTCAGTCTAAGCCTTTCATTGCCTTCTGAAGAGTCAAAAGCTACGAATCCACACAATGCTGAAGAACCATCAGGCAAGTCCTTGCATGAAAAGGATGAGCAGGCTGCATTAAGGGACACATGGTATTTAAGGGAAGTGGCCTGGTGCATGTATTACTTAACAGGCTTTACTGGTTCAGACCAAAACTCCAATGTCCAGTTTCTGACAAAGGCCAATAGATGTCTGGAGAAGACATAAAAACAGGTCAAGCACCTGGTCATATCTTCCTGATGTATTTACTGCTGTCCACCTACTTGCAACCTAGTAGATTAATGAATTTTTAGATCAATGGTTTTTCCACCCCTCATTCGTCCAAGCATTTCAATAATCATTATATGCTATGGCACTGTGTTCTACAGTTCATCAGGTTGTTTCAGTATTTTTGAAGCTATCAACCAATACTTTATTTTTTATCATTTCCTACACTTCTATAATAAGTATTCCTTGCTCACTTTTTCCATACTACTCATGATTTTACAGGTTCCTACCTTTCATTTCCTAACATGTTTTCCCAAGTCTGATGAGCCTTGGTCTACTTAATCATTCCCCATATGAGAGATGCTTTGTTCCTTTGATTATCCTCACCAGTCATAGATCTTTTCCAACTCTGCACTAACCTTTTCCGAGATGAAGGGCAAGAAAGGACAACACAGCAGAATTGCTGTATCCAATGGAAAAAAAAAAAACCTCTGTGGTTTCTTATTTTGTTTTTTTCATTGGCTTTTAACGGCTTCCAGCATGCTACATGCATTTTTGACCACTGTTGAGAATTGATCTGATGTTTTCATAGAGCTAACTTCTGTAACTCCAAGATCTCCTTCCTCAGTGAGGACATCCAGTTCAGAATCTAACATATATAAATTTGGGATTGTTTCTCCAAATACATTTAGAGATGACAAAATTGAGTTTTACCAGCCTTTACCCAGTCACCTGGTATTGAGAGATTCTTCCCTCGAATAGCTTGTCATCATCAAGCTGTCACCCCACAACGCACAATATTCTCTAAAAGGAGCAGAAAAGTGCGTATCACAAATTCAAACCATGAATTAATGCTCAGTAAAAAATACAAGTAGCAATTCTAACAGCAATCCTCAAAAGATTCAGATTTTTTTTTCAGCTAATTAACAGGCCAGAAATGCTTTTAAAAAACATTACAAATCGCATTCAGCTACCATTCAGCCCTCTCTCTAAAGCATTAGAAGGAGCAGGAATCAGATGTAAAGGAGGAGATACCTGCAGAGGTCACACCATGTGGTTATTTTTAAAAGCCCACACAGGCCCCAGCGCTCAATGACTTAAACTCCACTATTCCAAAATACATTAAAGCAGTTTCCAAGCAATAGAGCTTTGGTTTTGCTTTTTTTTTTTTCCCCCCCCAAACAGTCTTCTTCAGAATTTAAGCTTAAAGACACATATGCATATGCACTTAAAGAAAAATGCAAAAGCATTCCCTGGGTACTACTGTATCCAGGGTGACTATATTAGAAACTTAAGAAATCTAAGTGCAGAAGGACACTCCACATTAATCACTTTTACAATTAGCAACTGTCTGCTCCTCACAAGACACCAAAACCCTCAGACTTAAATCACCTCTACCACGTGGCTTGATTAAAGGCTGGCAGAGCAACCGGGTATTTGTACTGTTGAAACTTTAGCTTCAAAAACTTTTACTTTATAATATGGAAAGCAGTGCTACAATGTTGAGACCATGGAGTTCCGGTTAGCACCGAGGTAACATGGTCCACCCGGAGTGAAAGTGTGGTGAAACCCTACATTAAGAATTCCTCGGGCGATGAACATGAGAACAGCACAACGGCAAGAGGGAAGGGGCAGACTCTCAAATTCGCTGTCTAGCTCCTATCTCCTACCTCATTTCAGTAAATCTGTACCTAACACGCCTCTATAATTTCTGCGCAACAGTACATCTGCTTAGTGTTTTATGTTCTCTTGATAACACCACTTTCTGCAAGAGTTTATATGACACCAGAGTGCATCATCCTGAATTCATTTTGATCCCAACCATTTGTGATACTGTTAACCAACTGGTTTTCCTGTGCATTGGGTAGGAGCAAACATTTTGGACATTTAAAGTTTTCAAAACTTCAAACTGTGTGTTTTACAATGGTGGTGTTTGTTTGTTTGTTTCACTTGAGGCACATTTTCCTGACATAAATTTCACTACAGTAGGATTTAAAAACATGGTTCATGCAGACATGTCTACAGTTAAATTATTTGTTGATTTAATGTTAAATTTATATTGTGTGGTTTCCAAAATAGAAAAGCCTGTTCAGAGACCAGAAATTTAATAGGCTCAGTTTAAGTTACCCAGACCTACTGGGTTCCTATTCCTCCCTAAAGCCAGGCTTGCATAGACCCTTGACATCCATCCATTCTCTATCCTCACCCTGCAGATTGTGATGTCTGAAAATGCAATAGTTCTATTATTGCATATGGATTATTGCATTGCCCAAGTCTGAATAGCCAGGCTAAATTAGCTTACGATGATATTTGTTACTCTCAAACTTACGTAAGTCATCTTCAGCTCCACTGAGAGATTACAAACACATCGCCGTGTTCTAAAGCAACAGGCTTAGGACAGTGGAGGTAAAATAGCATGTGAGACTGGAAAGAACCAAAAATTCTATACTATTCTTCTGACCTTCTGTACTTCATTTCCGGAACCAGACTTCAAAAAAAAAATCACCACAAGCCTTTGTGTATGTTTTCTTAGAAATCTCCCCCTCCCCTTTTTTTTCAGAGAGAGGGAAAAACTCTCTCATTAGTGGTAAATCCTATACTTTTTTATACTTACCACATATTTAGAGTAACAGCAAGGCCTTGCAACAACAGCTAACATAGTTATCGTGGGGAATAATTAACATGCAGCAGCTTTTAAGTTCATCAGCTGGCAAAGGGGGTAGGAGATAAGGAGAAATTGTCTTGTCCCTTGTTCTGAGGGAGATGATAAGTTTTCTTGCATTTATCAGTAATTGAGAAACCTAAAGCTGCACTAGTAAGAAGTGTGTTGATTAGCTGGCCTGCAGTAAGCGGAGCACCAGGCCAAAAAGAAAACACAAAAATCTATATTCATACAGGGGTTACTCAACATCTCTTCTCTCCCATGACTTTATTCTGGAGCAAGTTGGTGGTATGCTTCCATGAAGCACAACTACAGAGTCACGTCTGCAGAGGTCTGCTATCCATCCACAGAGATGTCAGCGAAGTATTCCATTTGCAGTATCTCATAAGGGATTTTTAGAGAAGTCCCTCACTGACTGTTCCACAAATTCCAGTAACAGAAATACTGCAGCAAGTTTTCCACTTAAACAGTAGGGCCATATATTGTCATTAGAGAAGGAACGCTGTTAAAATATGACCAATTTCAGCTCTGTGGTTTCAGATCAATATAGTAAGTCTTCAAGGAAGGAATAAGACTCCTTGAAAGACTACATTTCATCTTTGCAGACGGGTGGAGGGGGGGTGTATAAAAAATAAGAAAAAAAAAAAAATCAATACATGAGATGTTGTTTTCCAGAATGTTATGAAACCTTATCATCTTACAAGCAATTTTACATGTCTTTTCTGTTACCAGCATCTTTTGCAGTATGCTGCTCTCCTTAGCTGATTTTATTTAACTTACTGCTGAGTAAGTGGTATTCAAGCTGCTCACAGGAAGAAACCATGGAAGTGTCAAAGCAGGTTAAATTCTTGAAATAGCCAGTGAGCTCCCAAGGCTGACAGACTGCTGCTTATTTAAGGAATAGAATAATAAGCATTAACACATTTTGTCCATATACATGTTAAACATAGGAAAGTCTTTAATAGCATGAATTTATTATGAGTTACTACACAGAAATTAGATACTGTCCCAGAAACAGGCATCAGTCTGGTAAACATAGGCTCTCTCCTCTGAAATGTTTGTTTAATGAGCTTAACTCCAATTAATCTAAAAAGTAACTAACTCCAAAAAAGTTTTATTTCAATGCCTACTGAACATAGTGATTTAAAAAATTAACAGTCTACATGGACTAATAACTAAAAAATATTTTAGGAAATCCTTTAACCCCAGCTATAAGGATTCTCTCAGCACGAAGACGGGTGCAGGAGTCCAAGGGAAGAAATGGAAATGGCACAGAAAGAAGAGAAGACCCATAAACCTCTATTTTGTAGTAACTTTGGGGCAAGACACATCATGACCAGACTGATGCTTAAATCTATGTCATAAATGCAGCACATGCAAGTGGAACAAATACCTGGGCAGAAACATGCTTAGAGGTGCCAAGTTCTTATCTTCCAGAGAAGCTGCAGTAGCCTGTGTAAATGAACTGGCTCATTGAAACGTAACTCACGTAGCTTTAAACAGGGTATGGGAGACTAAGCGGTCCTCCGTCAGGCAACACAAGGATACCAATATAGTTTTCTATCCATAGCAATATTTGTCAAGTTTGTGCGAAGAAAGAACCAGTTTAAACTTGAGTATAAATACAAACAGTGGCTTTTTGTACATATCCAAGTTCCTAAGATCACATACTTGCAATATAGAATCATAGAGTTGTTTGGATTGGAAAAGACCTCTAAGATCATCAAGTCCATTAACCTACACTGCCATCCCACCACTAAACCATGTCCCAAAACAGCCCATCTGCCCAGCTTTTAAATACCTTCAGGGATGGGTACTCTACTGCTTCCCTGGGCAGCCCGTTCCAATGCCTGACAACCCTTTCGGTGAAAAAAATTTTCCTAATGTCCAGCCTAAACCTGCCCTGGCGCAACTTGAGGCCATTTCCTCTTGTCCTACCACCCGTTACCTGGGAGAAGAGACCGACACCCATATACCAGTGAAGGACATGGATCAAACAGATACTGTATCACTTCTGTATTAGGGTGGTCCCGATGGATATTTTTAAAATTACTTTCCATTGGAAATACAAAGGCTTTTTCATTTATTTTTTCCCCCCTCAGCTCTACCCTTGGGACTCCACAGACAGGGGGAGAAGAGGCAGAAGTGTTACTGAACGTCTGTGCTTGATGGCCATTAGTGGCCCCCACCATCAGTATTAACCTTCTCCTCTTGTATTGCTATGAATCATCACAAGACCCTACAGCCCCAACCTTCCCCCTGCTTCAAGTACGGACTCTTTAAAAGATGTGGGAAAATTACTTTCCCCACCAGACTCTCTTTTATTTGATTGTTACTCCATGTTACAAGGCTGCACTTTATAGTCTGTAAAAGTTGTTCTGTTCAGTCAGTGGTTCACAAATTAACCTGTAAAATGGCAAAAAGCTCAATAAAAAAATGTTCTTCATTCTAACATCGTAGCCAAGGCTCACAGAGCATAAAAGGGAAAATTTCCACAAAACACGCAAACAAGGAAAGCCATATGCACTTTGTTGATCCAGCAGTTGCTAGACCACTCAAGGCAAGAGACCTTAAATTTTCATTAGAAAATGCCACTCCAGCAGTTGGCATTAGTAAGTGTTCTTGGATGTTCACTTTAAAAAAAACCCAAACAACCCTACCCCCAAACCCAACAGTCACTTCTATGCCAAAACAAGGTTTAGCTCTTTGGCAACCAATCATGAAAGTTAGTGTCACTGTGTAGTTTTATTCCAACTATTCTAAAATAAAAAATACAAGTCACGAGACTGCCACGAGAATTGTTAATATGTGAGTCTACCACATAAAATTCTTAAGTAAAGTTACCCTGAAATTTTCTGGTGAAAGCAATCCCAGTATAAAAAAAAAAAAAAATCCAAAGCACTCTAAATTCACCTAAAATAAGCCTGCAGTTAAAACAAACAAACCACCACCTGCCCCCCAAAATCAAATTTAGAATGCTAAGCATCCAGTTAATGCTTTAACTACTATACTACACAAAATTTTGTCTGATTCTAGTTTGGAAATACAACTGCTTCATCTAACAAGCATTCTGTGAAGCTTATTGGAGGTTACAGTCACAGAATGATTATTAAGTACTAAAGTGCAATTTAGGAAGTTTGCTTTAGATCTGACTATCTTTTATTAAAAAAAAAAAGGAATCAAGGCACAACTATTTTTTACATTTATAAAATCAGGACTGCTGTCAAGGCACCAGAGTACAATAAAACGATAGCACTAAAATGTGTAATTATTGCAGTAAGCTCAATCATAGTTTGGAAAAGTGCCAACTGTTACTTGTTTTCTAAAGAAATTGTTAGAGAAAAACAGCCACCATTATCCAAGAGTACCTTTGGCAACTAATTCATGTGCTTTTTGGCATATGCTAACAGTTCTTGAATGACACGCCTCCTAAAAATGTTGCATTTCATACTAATTTAAGTGCCATACGTTTCAAGGAACGTTGGGATATTTTTAGCTAATTTTGACCTTGCATTTAGATCAACCAAGAAGTAGCAATAAACTCAAGAAAATAATTATCCTCAAATCATTAAGTTCTTTCTGTCTACAAACCGCCTAAAACAAGGATTCTTTGCTCTGAAACTGAACCAGCCCCTCAAAAGCTGTATGAGGGTTTCCCTGGGACAAGAAGAGAGGACACCCACGACCCATTAGCATAGGCTACGTTCCCATACTCCACCTTGTACAGCATGCAATCGCTTCAAACCTTGTCACCACAAAATGCCATATATTCAATACCACAGGAAAATTATGAAGGGTGCTACTGAAATTACATAAAACAACAAGTTTAGTCAAGTTTGAAATCAATGCATTTCTGATCCTTAATTATCAGAGGTTCTTTAGCTCCTCAAATTCCTTGTAACAAAGGTTTTGAAGAAATGAAAAAACCCAATCCCTTTTTGCGGTCTTATGTCTGTACTTAGTTAACCCTTATCAGTCGGTAAAGCTTTAAACTACCTGGTAGTTCTGCCTGACATGTATTTGTGAGGTCTAGACATTTTCTACAGAGAAGCCAAATATTCTTGCCAATTTAGGTCACTATTTAATTCAGCAATGGCTGAAGGATTAACAGAATTTGTGGAGAGTTTGTAGATACGCAATTCCATCAAGGGCAGAAAACCCATCCAAATCAATTCCTGGATATCTGAGAGGGTTTTCATATAGGTTTCTCTTACATACTAGTTATCTCTAGAGTGCCATCTCATGTTTACATTTACATGCACATTACTTAATATATATTAAGAAAAACAGATGTGGGAACAATCACTGCATTTCACATTCCCGCTGCTATATGGAATACTTGACAGATTTTGTTGCTTAAGTGTCATGTTGTCAGACATTTAGTAAGATTTTTTATACTTAAAAAGCACTTGATGTAAGTGCTATTTTTATTTCCATACGGTTTTAAGATGGCATAACGAGAAGCAAGTCTAAAAATGTTTACCCTGTTTTCCAGCATTCATTCTTGAAAACTGGTATTTCAAGCTCAGTCAACATTTAAAACCTTTTCTCATCATCTCCAGCAAAACAAATATTTTGCATGCAAATTTTACAGCACCAGTTTAAGAAATTTATCACATCCCATTACTTACCAAAAACAATATGTGCTTTTAACTGTAACCTTGACATAAGCTTCCACCAGTCAAAAAGTGCACAGTTAAAACTTACACATAATCACCACTAATGCTCCTGGAAAATATAAAAATGGTCATTCAGTTTCTAAGCTCTTTTTTCTATGGCTTAAAACAAGAAAAAGAAAAAAAAAAGAATAAACCTCTTTCAATTTTTTTCATTCCTCCTTCATACATGTGTTTTTTTTTTTCTTTAAACTTGGTATGCAAATAATTTATCATCTATTTCTCTTTTCTAATGTTCATATTAAGGCTGCCTTGCCATCTGCACTATGAAATGACACATAAGTAGGCACATAAAAATCACCAGAAACAATGTTTTGGGTTGCTCCAGTGACCACAAGTGTTTAGAAAAATGCTCCCACTAACACGTTAGCAAGACCGTGTTTTTCAGCGTATGGTTTTGAAAGCACAGAGAAGAAAACCAGAAGAGGATATGTATAAATGTTTTACTATTTGATTTATTGTTTCTTTCTGCTAAACCACCACCTTGGTTTTATGTTGATTTTTGCCATCAGAAAGGAGAGGAGGGTTTAATAGTACTGTAGAGGGTGAATGACAAGGCAATAGGAATCAGAAGCAAGTAAATTTTCAGACATACATATCCTTTCTACTTCTCATTTCCACTCTTCAAAAGTTCATCTCTAATATTCTCCCCTAAGCTCGACCACGCGCTTACAAGATAAATTTGCCTTTAGGCCAAATGCATTTCACATGCCTTGTGAATAACTAAGCAGCCTGACAAATATCATCTACCAGTTTTTTCTGGGTTGGATGAAGGGGTGGCTGCCCTTTACTGTCCAGAAGCAAGCATATGCCATCTCTGCAGCTCAAAGCCCAAAGCATTAAATTAAACTGAAATCAAGAGTCCTTTAACTTGACGCTCTGTGCTCTGATCTCTGCCGGCGGAGGAGCTGGGCACACCTCGGGTTGCCACCCTAGCTCGCAACGGGCTGATATTCTCCCTACTTAGTCACCCGCTGTTAGCTTTGGCAGCTCATCTGTTGAGTCTTGTGCCTTCTCAAGCCCTCTTACGCACCTCATTGACCGACAGCGATTTTACTTCATTAACCACTCCAAAAATCTCTCCTCAAAATTCAAAGCTTTGGAATAAAAGTTGCTCCAACTGAATTACATGGAAAAGTTTTTACGTAACCCTAACTGCTTTGGTGATTGAATAGTTTCAAAGATAAAATTCAAGTTTGTACCAGACATGACAGGTTCTGCTGTGTTTAAACGTAAGCTTAGACAGGTATTTCTGGTCATTCAGCCTTGGCTTTTGGCTCAGAAAGCACGTTTGCGAGGCAGTTCAAGGAACAGAATAAATACTACTAGCCTACTAGAAAGTAATGCGTTCTGGTACTCCTCATAGCAGAAGACACCTAGACTACTGCGTACACATTAACCACCCAGGCTATACATCCTAATTCAGAAATATAAATCAAGCAGTATGCCAGAAATTTTCGAGATTTTTTTTCTTTGTTTTTTTACAACTTGATCAAACAAAAACATGAAGTACAGTCCCATTGAAGATAACTTTAAACCTTAAATACCTTAAAAACCTGATAGAACACCAGAGGTACTGCAAGTTTTGTCTTCACTCAAACCAACAGCAGCTGCACAAGTAGCATGTTAGGACTAACAATTCAGGGAGCAAAGGGAGGAAAGCCCAGAAGTATTTAAAAAAATAGTTTTAATAAAAGTAGGAAGACAGTGAAAATATAAAACATTCCAATTCCTACTAAATGGCCATACTCCAAAAGGTCATTTTGTAAACAAGAACATTCTCCAAAAAGCAAATATACACCTACTCTTGAAATGCTGCCTTTTTAAGTGGAGGTCAAAACCATACTCAGTCCAATCCCACTTTACATGCTTTGAAGTCATCAAATTGGACAGCAAGATCCAATCGCTTCATCATGAGACAGCAAACTATTTATTTGGTACTTATCTTCAAAAGCTTGCCTTGTTGGTAGCATCAAAGTTAATAGAAAATACTTAATTTGCCTAAAAACTTATTAAAACAGAATAAATTATTCTCAGATAAGCAGGGGGGCTTTGTAAGCTTCTTTTGTTTGGCTTTATTAAAAAAAAATAAATAAAAAAAAATAAGAAGGGCAAACTATAAGACATTCAATATTCCCAAAGGCACTAACTTGATTAAGGGAAAGCATTTTAGTGCTACGGTCATCTCAGCACAGCTCACAGGATAATGTATCAAGAATAGTATGCAATTATAGACGTTTTGCCAGGAAAATATCTTTTCTCACTTTTAAGAGCACACACTGCTGAAGATTTACTGACAAATGAGATGCTGAAAAATCTTGGCTCCAAAGCTGTCAGTGGGAGTGCAGCTGAAATGGGATTCTACCTATGAAACACTTCATTCACCACCACGATACAAAAAATCTGACATTATGACTTTGTTTCCAAAACCACAGATCCTCATACAAGATATTTTGTGTACTGGGTGCAAAACCACATCTTCAGAAAGCAATCATGCACTTGTGCTCCAGAGCATTTTGGTCAACAGATGAGGTATAGTATTTTTGTCCTTCGGCATGGGAATAAAACCCTGTGAGATACTAATTTTACCACAGATAACAGAAGGACATGGCTGGACGCAGCTTTTGTAAAAATTAATCCCCATTTCTGAAGAAATCAAAATTTGAAATTAGATCTTCCACAAAGTTATTTTCTCCTCAATTTAGAGCTGTCATTCAAAGGCTAAAGGAGTCAAAATCTTAAACTGCTTTGTTTTGGAGACACTTCTTGGTCTATTTAATGTGTCAGAATAAGATTCTATCATTTTCACATCCTACTTTTTGACTTCATTTCCTTTTACTCTGAATTTGTAAATCTTTCTCAGAATTACAAAAATCCTTTGCTCAGAATGATCAAAATCAACCAAAACCAATCAATATAATGCAGTCAATTGCTGATTAAAGTTTTGTATATTGAAACCCATTGCAAATGCCATGTTTTGCAAAACCAGACTTCTACTACTGCAAAATCTCCTCCAAAGCCCCCCACAGAATCAATGTAAAGAAATGCAAATTTTTCAAAGAAAACACAGATATGCTATTTATGCAGTCTTCCTGAATATGTTCAACAACAAGATCTCCAGAAAAGAAGATAATAGAAATATTGAAAATGCAAAGATATGCAGGGAAACGATTCAGGAGAAAAAAAATAATTAAATTAGATGGATTTCCCTCTCCACTTTGCAGAAAGTGAGAGGACCAAGCATAATCTCTGTTCAATTGCTCTTGTATCTCCAAGTTCCTTCATGTTCTCAACAGCCTTTTTTCACTTCTTTCAAAGTGAAATGAAATGCTACTGCCTTTCAATCGCTTGCCTGAGAAAGGTCAGTCCTAAACTACAACATTGGAAAATATAGACAGTGATGGTGAGGAATATATACATAAATATTATTTATATTTATTATAATCCTATACATTATGAATTTATATATTCCTTATCTTCCCCATCTATGTTTTTGGTTTATATACTTTAAAAAAATAGTAGAATAAAATAAGATCTTCTGAAAGAAAAACCACTACAGAAGTAAATGGGGAAAATATGCATTTTAATTTAAGGAACCTAAGATCCCATCCCCACACTCTTTACAGTTTTACAGCAATTATGCACAAGGTTTGCATAAACACTTCAAAATCATCAAAAGCTGTTTTATCAAAACAGCACTTAAGTTTTACATATGTTTCAACACAAATTAGTATTCAGACTTAAACAGCAAGTTGATAAAAAAAAAAAGTATGTCAGCTGTCATTTTAAACTCTAACCAGATACAGAGAGAGCATGGACGTAAAGGAAGTCAGATGAAGACTGGGCCAAAGTGATAGATAGCTTCTTTCCAAATACTTTGTAATTTAATTATCTTACTAATTCTCTCACTGCCCTAGACTCCTAGCTACTCATGATGAATTTTATCACTACCAGAAAGCTTGAATAATAATTATTATAGCAGTAATGTTATTGGAACCGTGATGACACAAGGATATTGCAAAGTCAGGACAACAATAATACACTGAATACTAGAGACAATAAAAAGACACGCGGATGTAGTTGGGCCTCCTGCAGACACATTTGCAAACAATACCCCTACGGTAAAAATACGGTCTTAATTTGTAGCCATAAAAGCTAAACTATAGCAATGAATTAATTACTTGGGAACATACAGACACTCAATATGAAGCCAGACCCTGACACTCAAGGGCACATCCTGCAATAACACTGATGTCCTGATAGCCAGCATATTCCTGACACAAAACCATACACATATAAGGCAACATGAATGCTTCCACAAGTATTGAGAATTTATACCTCTAGGGAAGTGCCTGGGCATACCAACTGTACTAGCGGTGATCTTAATACAGGCAATTACCGATAGGAATGCCAAACGGAGGGACTTCAGTTCTCCAAAACGGAAAAGGTCAAGTGGAGAGGAGTTGGGGGGGTGAATAAAGAACCAATTGACCCAATTCCAGGAAGAAAAGAGGTTGGTTTTTCTCTCCTAAGCGACTGAAGATTTCTCTGAATGCCGCCTTTCTCACGATGCTGGGCTTTGAACACAACAACTTCATGGGGCTGCAAATTTTTAGGGGAGTGAGCAAATCAAATAGAATTGATGGGCCTGAGCATCACCTGAAGCTAAGGGTTTGAATAAGACGCTGCCTGCCCCCCGTCCATATAGCGAGCAGGACAGATTGCAGTTAAGAGTCTGTACATATTTATGAAAGGCTGCAGCCAGCTGGCCAAATTTCAGATGCTTCTCTCTACACTGGACTTCTTTTACTCAGCCTTTTATCTTTTATTTCTGGTTGAAAAAATAATGCAAATACACATAGCAGTTCAGCTATTTTTCCACAGCATGGCACTTTCATTATGCTTGCTGGGCTAGTATCTCAGATATATAAACAGATAAATAGCACCACATTTCAAGCAAAGCACTTACCACTATTTTAATACTGCTTTGACAAGGTTTAAATACACTTCAGCTAAGTGACAAAAACTACAGATTGCACACAGCTACACAAAAAGGCTGTCTCTTGACCCAATTAAGTGATAATATGTGGAGGATTCCATATGCAAAAGCCATCTCTTTCCTAAAGAGAAGCAAGAATTTGAGAGAAGACATTCATTAGTAGAAGACAAGACAAGTCTGGCCAGAATAAGTCTAACAGGGAGTGACTCATGGTTGCCAGTCAGTAGATATGGAAATGACTTGTTCATGAGCTGTTCAAATGTCCCTAATTTCAACAGCCAGGGGCAATACAAAGCTGTGCAAAAAAAAGAATCCAGCTGCAAATATGTCAGTTTTCTGAAATAAGGAAGAAAAAAAAAATTCCTATGACTTATTTCACTTCAGATGTTACTTGACAAACAGGAAAGAAAAGCTTTAACCTGTTATGCAAACTCCAAAGTTTAAGTAGTTTAGCAAGGGCTGGTTTTGGCTTTTTTTTTTACATATATATATATATATGCATTTTATATGTGTTTCTATACATACATACACACATATACATATATAACATTCAGGACCAGTCAGTTTTAATTTAGCTGCGTATTCGGGCGTCTCTAGTTTTGTTAGGGTTTGCTGTGTTTTAAACCAGTTCCTTTGATAATAATCTCCAGTGAGAACTAAAAAACCAAAAGACGACATAGTAACTTCCAAACATTCCATTTCAAACGCACATTCCAGACATGAAAATTTTAGTTAGTTCGGCCATGATTAGAGGTAGAAAATAAAGAAAAGCAAAGGGAGCATTGGCACAGCATTATGCCGTAATGTCATTGGTTTAGGTGCTTTATCACAGAGTAAATAAAGGCATTAAAAGTAGCTTTTTCTCACTTCCAGTAGCCCTACCATTTTTCCTTTTACAGTGCCAAGCACATTAATGAAACCTGCCAGGTATTTCATTATTGAAATAACCCAATCTCCCTTCATATGTAGGATAAATATGATATGGAAGAACAGGACCTAGAACTCCTTTAAACACTTTCTCCTGAGGTTCTTAGCCTCAGACTAATTCCCTACCTCGTAGCTATCATTGCCAAATCTGTAATATCGCATTAATTCACAAAGAACAACAACATGGCACTTGCATTTCTCTGGCTGTCCAACAAGCCTTTTCTATCCTAAACAGCCGATCATAATCATGGCGCTTCTCCAGGATTTCACTGGAGGATGGTATTGCACGTCTTTGTGCTCTTCAATTTAGATTTGTGCGTTAAAGAGTACCATACATGGATAGGTACTGGCCCAAACCTGACCTTTTCCAGTGGAGAATCTGGAAAGATGCAGTGCCCTACCTGGTGGTTACTTCATCCACCACAGTCCGTGGCTGGAGGCGTACGCTTTATCTGATGTCTCAAGTCCACGTCACCTCGCAGAACCACCCTCAAAGCATCTCTAACAAAAATACCCCCTTGCCAGGTAGCTCTTCAGAACAGCAACTGCTATTAGAAGCGAAGGCACAGCTCTCCCCACATCACTAATTCTCAAACCTATTTCACTAAAAGCATGAGGTCTGCAAACTAGGCACAACAATACTAAAGTTTCTCATGTGCAGCCTTCCAGAAGGGGAAAGAAATTTTAAAAAGTTGTGCCTCTTCTTTCCACTGTTAGAAACAGATGTTGGAGTGCCAGCGAAGAGGGGTGAGATGAAGCCTCAGTGCCCATTAGCAAGTCCAACCTGTCTTGGTACGAGCTTGGGAACGTGCACAGTTCTGTATTAGTCAAAATTCAGACATTACCAATTTCACAGAAAATGCAACAGCAGCAGCAACACTTATTCCCCAAAAGTTATAAATAAATATAAAAACACAAACAATAACATCGTAAATAAATGCAATTCATATAATTGCTCTATATCACACTTTCCAAGAGGAAGTACAAGCATAGTATGGGAGTAGTTCAAAATTTATTCTGAAAGTAGTTTAAAATTTATTCTGGAACAACTGGGGGCATGGTGAAGGGGAATGGTAAGGGGGAACTAAATGAAAAAGTATGATAGAACCAGCAGGGCAAAGTGAAAGAATATTTCACTGGCTGGAGATATACTGAGGAAGCAGCATTAAAACTCTTATTTCAGGAAACTCGGTACACAAGAAAACAGCTTCTGAAAGAATGCCTCAGGCTACTCAGCAGAAAATAATAACTATTGGGCAACAGAGCTATATGTAAAAGAAATGCTAGTAAATTATTTGCATAGCTGTGTGCAGCCAGAACTGCCAACAATCACAAACTACTCTCTATAAATGAAGTTCAAGTATAAATAATAGACTAAGGAACCATGCATGCTATATTATGAAGGACAATTTAAGAAGTTTTCTGAGGGATTTTCTAAACACATGCAACTGGCAGGCCCACTGACAGGAGATCCCCCCCCAAATGAAGGTGTCCTGGTTTCGACTGGGACAGAGTTAATTTTCTGGCATAGCGCTGTGTTTTGTATTTAGTATGAGAAGAATGTTGATAAACCACTGACGGTTTAGTTGTTGCTGAGCAGGGCTTACACCACTCAAGGACTTTTCAGCTTCCCATGCTCTGCCAGGGGCACAAGTTGCTGGGAGGGGGCACGGCCAGGACAGCTGACCCCAACTGCCCCCAGGGGTATCCCACACCATGCTCAGCGTGTAAACTGGGGGGAGAAGATGGAAGGGGGGAAATTGGGAGTAATGGCGTTTGTCTTCCCACATCATCATTATGCCTGATGGAGCCCTGCTTTCCTGGAGATGGCTGAGCACCTGCCTGCTGGTGGGAAGCAGGGAATGAATTCCTAGCTTGGCTTTGCTTGTGTGCGTGGCTTTTGCTTTCCCTATTAAACTGCCTTTATCTCACCCACAAGTTTTCTCACTTTTACTCTTCTGATTCTCTCCCCCACTCCACTGCGGGGGAGTGCTTAGTTGCCAGCTGGTGTTGAACCACAACAGTAGACAACTGCATTTTATAGAGTAGGAGTTAGGTAAGATGTACCTTTACTCATTACATATTATTGTCTGTTATGTGCATATGAGCACTCAGCAGTCTCAGTCAAGTTCTCCTTGTGGACTATCCTATGCTTGCATAAACATAAGAACGAAATATGAAGAGCTTATATTCTCAATATTGAATACAGAGCAAAGAGTTATTGTTATTGTCATTTTACAGATAGCAGAGGTAGTTAACTCTCAATTAAAAAAAAAGGAGATGAGATAATGCAGATAAAGGCAAACCATGACTAATTAATATATATATTATGCTGTAAGCATCTATTTAGTACATTCACCCTTGAAAAAAATATAAAGATGTTTTGTAGAAGCCTTTTAAACAGGGTTGTGCACAGCCAGCCCTGATGTGAGCAGCATGTGCCTTGCAACACTCCCTCTCTGGCACTGTGCCTTACCCAGGGTATTGAGTGAAGGCCACACCTGGCTAATGTATAGTCCAGATAATCTCTTTCCAGATAACCGAGGCTGTAAATACATTAGCATTTTGGTTTGGAGTAGAAGTAAGGTCACGAAGCCAATCACCCTTATTTCATATTAATTCAGTTAGCATAGCAGTTTTGATATACTCAAACTAGATTCATTTTGAAGGCAACTATGGCAGAGACTCTACTTCAACTACACATCAAATACGCTCCAAATCCCAATGGAAACATAAGGATTTGAACTAATGGTTGGTAAGTTGAGTCAGCTCTCATCCACATGCATGGTAAGAATGTTTGGTTCTGATTAAATTAATTCTGAATTAAATCTCCCAAACCATGTACAGTGTAGATGTAGGGTCCAGCTGCCTCACTCTTTTGATCTGCTCCTACTGTACCAAAGCAGTTCCTACTGCAGACACAGCCAGAGCTGATTCCGGGATCACTCAAGACACTGTCTAAACCTTTCCTTCTTTCAGAGTAGGATCACCTATATGTAGGTAATTTCTGGCAGAGTATGTTTGACATATTCCTAAAAATTCTACAGCTTCTGTGGGCTTGTCTTATTCTGTCTTCTATTCTTGTCCCTATTTTTTGTAACCTCTAAGCTGAGTCATTCCCATATTCAAATCTGTTACCTCTTTCCACCATGCACCTCTTCTTTATTGGAGGTTTTTATGTACTTGAAAATTGTTAGCAAGCCTGGCTCCCCTACAGTTTTTGTCTTGTTATTCTGCACAACCCCAGTTTGTGTAATCTTCCTTAAGAGAAGTAGATTAAGAAGAAAGGCTCTAACAGATTCAAGAGTTGAACCCATTTCTCTAAGTCCCTGTCCAATGATTTAATCACAAGGCTGTCCTTCCTTCCTGACATGGTGACTGCCTTGCAAGGTCATTATGTTCAGATTAGAAGCAATTTTAATTTTTCATGTGAAAAAAAGATGAGCCTTCACAGGAAGCATTTAGATTTGAAATATTCATATTCAAAGCAATTTTTTAGTTTTTTTCTTTTTTTTTTGACTTCACAAACACCATTCTTCAGAAAAAAAGCAAAACAAAAAAGACCAACACATAGTATTTGAACTGAAAAATTGAAACAATATATTTTATTCAGTTTACAAGGTGTTGGGTTTTTTTCCCAACCAGATAACATTTCAGTTTTGCCAAAACCAAAAAAAACTTACAGATTTTTTAAATAAAAAACCCTGGATCTTTCAATCTGAAACTTCTAAACTACACTTTCTGAAAAATGACTATTATTAATCTTTCTGGTTTAAATTATTTTTGCTTTAATGGCTCTATGAAAATACATTTAATATTACAGGCAAATTGAGACATTCATGTAGTGGGTTTGACTTTGGAAGCCTACATTGACATTACAATGGAAATTACAGTTTGACCAGCTGTTCATATGCCCTGCTGATTGTAATTTCTTAAAATTTGACCAGCCAGATGAGAAAAGGCACACAGGATAGAACTTCCAAGTTCTGAAATATAAAAGAGGAGCTAGAACTGAGGAAATTAAAGTATAATACCTAGAATTTGAATTTCCATTGTCAAAACCATTTACTAATTAAATAATGTTTAGATAGGTAAGTGAAGCATCTCTTGAATTAAAACTGGTCATGAATATAGGGTATTCTAAATATATAAAGCCTGTTGTAATTGGCCCAAGCATAGCATAGGAAAATGTGATTCCCAAAGACAACTGATCAGAGTGTTCGAGGAATGAAAATAAATTGGAAGGATGTGTGCTCATGTAAACTAAGTATGTAACAGCCAACTTTTTCTAAGTTCTGCAGATTTTTTTGTCCTCTTGTACTGGTTTCGGCTGGGATAGAGTTAACTTTCTTCATAGAAGCTAACATAGTGCTGTGTTTTGGATTTAGTACTAGAAGAATGTTGATAACACACTGATGTTTTTAGTTGTTGCCAAGCAGTGCTCAGACTACTCAAGCACTTTTTGAGCTTCTCCTGCTCGGCCAGGTGCATAACAAGCTGGGAGTACAGCACAGCTAGGACGGCTAACCCAAACTGTACAAAGAGCTATTCCATACCATATAGCGT
>BOSO01012308.1:9309-28520 GCA_018403395.1 Gorsachius goisagi | reverse complement strand
AAGGAAGAAATTCTTTACAATGAGGGTGGTAAAACACTGGAACAGGTTGCCCAGAGAGGTAGTGGAGGCCCCATCCCTGGAAACATTCAAGGCCAGGTTGGACGGGGCTCTGAGCAACCTGATCTAGTTAACGGTGTCCCTGCTGACTGCAGGGGGGTTGGACTAGATGACCTCTAGGGGTCCCTTCCAACCTGAAACCTTCTATGATTCTATGATTCTATGTTTGCTCAATATCAAAGTGGAAGAGTGGGTTTTATGAATGACTGGAGAAAGCCCAGTAACCTCTCAGGGAGAAAGAATAATCTGAATAATAGAAAATTACAAGAAAGACTTTCAGTTGCAATGGCAGAAAACCATTAACGTTGCTGCTAATATTTAACAGGTTAAGCACTGCTCAAAGCACTGAAAGGCTGTACACATTTGTGAGGCTTATTCTTGTAGGTTAAGCTTCAGATTTTCCTAAGAGTTCATAAAATATGCACATATTTACTCTCAGAAATAAAACGAAGGAATGAATATTAAGAATATTAATATATTGGTTCTTATTTAAGATGAAAAAGTGCTTCACCATTTTTGGGTTTTTTTAAAGATAATGTTTTTCTGTATTTACTTCAAGTACGATGTAATCACATAACTTCAGCACCTGCTGTCCAGAGCCCCTGGTGTTAGGTGAGACGCAGACAAAAGACTTGGTAAATACTGTACCTTTTCTGTGCTTCTATTTTTTCCTGATGTATAAAATGGAGCGACGGCAATTTCTTATCTTCCTAGTAGGATGCTGTGAGTAATAACTAACAAAAGCCTGCAAGGTTCTAAGAACTTTAATCCTATTTACTGGAGAGGTCAAACTCTTGTGCTTCCAAGAGGAAACAAAGATTTTATAACGTGAAAAAACGTTGTTCCGGTGCATGCATTAGTCCTGAAGAGAACCAGGTATGCTTCCAAGCTCATGGCAAAGAGCTGTAATGTGTGGTAGATAACTTGATACATCTTTATGTGAATTAAGATAATGCAGTTTTTGTTTCCAAAACATTTATCATTCAAACCGATGCTTTATTGCAAGGCTATGCATGTCTTCACTCAAAGACAATTTAATAAGAGTAAACTCAGATCTGAAGGTGTTTCTGCTTTCAGTGAGGTCTACTTTATTCCCTGGAGAAAGACACTCCGGTCTGTCAAAACACCTTACACAAAAATGTATGTATGAAAAAAAAAAGGGCTATGCAGTCATGTTCGAGTGCTATTATTTAGACTGTAGGTTTGGCTGCATCCTAGATGTTTTGAAGACCTCTGTTTGAAGTTTAATATGGTGTTGTTATTCATTCATGCACATGATAACTTTAGTCTTTGTGCTAGCCAGTTTTAATGTTTTTAGAGGGGCAATAAAAAAAAGATTTATATTGTTCATTAGCTATGGGGCAGAGACCAATCCTCTTGTGATGGAGGTAGGAAGTACAAATGACTGACTACCTGACAATAACATGCTTAATAGTGAAGGTGGCTGTCAGTTGAGAGAATTTGAATGAGTCCTGCACCTTTGCCCATAAGCTCAAACTCAAGAAAATCCCTCCAACCTAAAGTCCGTAATAAACTCAGTGACTCAAGCAACATAAGAGCTGTATGCAACTTCATGCAATAATTGCACAACTCTTACGTACAAAACTAATATTTAATCTCAGCTGCCTGAAAGCCCATTGGCGAGATGGTAGACTGTATAATTTCCTAGGCAGTTAGAACAGTTGGTGTGTACTGTCATCTCATCACTTTGGGTTATTTTAGG
Organism: Gorsachius goisagi; assembly: GCA_018403395.1. Classification (NCBI taxonomy): domain Eukaryota; kingdom Metazoa; phylum Chordata; class Aves; order Pelecaniformes; family Ardeidae; genus Gorsachius; species Gorsachius goisagi. The sequence goes on along the minus strand of BOSO01012308.1, from coordinate 26,740 downwards.
TTGAGTACAGCCCATTGGAAATGAAGGGTAACTACCCAGTCTGAAAGCAGAGTATTTTTTCCATTGTTGTCATATTACATTACGTCATTTCAATTGATATTAAGAGTTGTCACATCATATTATGCTGTAGGTCAAGCAAATGGTAATGTGATGGGACACACCAGATACAGATAACAAGAGTTCAATCTGAATCCATTTGCATATCCTCATCAGCTTCATGAGCTTGTTGGTATCTCAACATGATCACAGCAGTTTTCAGAAAACCAGAAATATTTTGTCTAAGTGCATGTAGTCCAAGTAGGAGTACTGAGAATTTCATAAGCAAAGGGAGATTTAGGCTACATATTGTGAAATTTTAGGTAAGTATATATAAATAAATTACGCGCGCGCACACACACTTCCATGTAAAATGCTGAATCTTATGTTGTGAGGGAAATTTTTTAAATAACAGAAGTCCTAAGATAGCTTTTCTTGTTCAGGAACTCTATGGGCTTTTAGCTTAGTAAACAATTTTCCAGCAAAAAGTCTCATCAGTGGAATCCTATCAAGCTAGCTGGAAAAGACATTTATGAAAAGAGTAAATATAAACACATTGAGATTTTCAAAGTAGTCTGACATTTTAAATACCATTCTTAGGCTACATAACACATTTGTTGGGTTTTGGCTGGTATTTGGGTTTGGGGGTTTGTTTTGGTTTTTTTACTTTTAGGGGATGTTACTCTTAATAAACTTTGGTTTTATGTGTCCATCCCAGAACCAGTATTTCAGATACACACACAAGAATTTCTTAAAGGTGTCAGTTCCCTTCTATGGCTTAAATACTGAAGACAATCCTATCTCCAGAGAACTTAAATCCATTCTCAATTTGGAGTTGACAATCAAAGTCAAGAAGATTCATGAAACACTTAAGCATGTACTTAACTTCTAAAGAAAATAGGAGGAGCGAACTACTTCTTTTTAAAATGTAATTTCAAATAACTTGTAGCTTTAGATATGAGTCATCGGTAGAAATAATATCATAAAAAAGAAGAAGGGCCAAATACATCTGGATAATATTTAAAATAAATTATATTACATATAATACTTTTTTGTGACTGTCAGTCTCAGAAAGAGGAGCATTAAAGGGGTCTGCACATCTGCTTACATTTCCGGTTTCCAAAAGTATAGGAATTTAGTGAGTCTAGGATTTGTCACCCTTACCATGCACTTGTTCATTTTATAGACTGACTCTGCAGCATCTGTACAGTGAATACAATATTTCCAGGACCAGCTAGGCTACTGTACATGTGACATAATGTCACCATTTCCCTTAAGCAATTTCTGAAGCAAACAATATCCAGCAGCAAAGAATAATTGCCAATCAGATCTTGTGACAAAATTGATGGAAAATCAGAGAAGGCATAAAGGATAAAGAAAGAGGCTATAGATAATTGACACAGTTGGAAAACATGTTGGATACAGATCTATTTATACAAGGTTTTAGCTATAGCTGACATACCACGATGGGGTTACACAGTCAGATTTAGGTTTCTTCAAGCACCAAGCCTGGAGATCTTCCTATCAAACTAAAAATGTTTGATGTTTAGCCAAATTACAGTTTCAAATTTTATGTTTGATGATACAGCAATGCACACAACCTTATACACATAAAGCATCTGGCATTGTAGAGCCATAATCCTGGTTCAGTCCAGTAATTTACCATTAAATAAACAATAATAGTAATAGGAGAATACGGTAGTAGTTATCAAAACACTGCTTTTCTCCAATTTGTAACGTAATTTTAAGGCCAGTTTAAGTATGGGTCTCTTGGAAGGTTACTGCATAAGATCTTTGACTGTCAATTCAGCAGTTAATCATTCCCATATTTATTTATTTTTTCAAATCTGTCCTGCCATAACATAGATAAAACAATTTTTTTTGTTATATAAAAATAGGAATCCTCTGAAAATCAGCTTCTGTCTGAAACTTTGCTTACCTACTGCATAACTTGATATTATGACTTAAACTTGAGTCATTGTGGAAATTTAATCATGTAACGAGCATAATTTATTCTGGCTACCACCTTATATAACCTGGAGAGGGTTACTAAAGTTAGGCCTTCAGTGGAGCTCTTTTCAACACCTGCTAGTCCTGAGCAGCTTCTTTACCCTCATGTAGAGTAGTACTGACAAAGTAGCCCAGCATGATAAAATTATGTCCTCCTTAACTCCCTTCCTCACGGTTAAGGTTCTGGCTCTATGGCTTTGCATTCATAGAATCATAGAATCATAGAATGTTTGGGGTTGGAAGGGACCCCTAGAGGTCATCTAGTCCATCCCCACTGCAGTGAGCAGGGACACCACTAACCAGATCAGGTTGCTCAGAGCCCCGTCCAACCTGGCCTTGAATGTCTCCAGGGATGGGGCCTCCACCACCTCTCTGGGCAACCTGTTCCAGTGTCTCACCACCCTCATAGTAAAGAATTTCTTCCTTATATCCAAGTCTAAACCTACCCTGTTTTAGTTTAAACCATCACCCCTTGTCCTGTCCCCATCTTTCCTATAGGCCCCCCTTAAGTACTGAAAGGCCGCAATCAGGTCTCCCCGCAGCCTGCTCTTCTCCAGGCTAAACAACCCCAACTCTCCCAGCCTGGCCTCATAGGAGAGGTGCTCTAGCCCTCGGATCATTTTAGTAGCCCTCCTCTGGGCCCGCTCCAACAGTTCCATGTCCTTCTTGTGCTAAGGGCTCCAGAGCTGGACACAGTACTCTAGGTAAGGTCTCACCAGAGCAGAGTAGAGGGACAGAATCACCTCCCATTCATGATTGACTAAGGTCCAGTTTGAGCAGGAATGAAGCAGAATTCCACCCAACTTCAGCTGGCCATAACAGGCACCTGAAGTTGAAGCTTTTGGCATGAATTCCTTCCATCTCAGAAAAGTGGGGAACATGAGTTGCCAACCTTCTGGATGACCCTTTTCCCCTCTAGATTATTGTGTAAAAAGAAATACTTCTGAATAAAAGCACGCTGTTTCTTGCTCTGGACTTAATGCTATTTCCATTTGGTTTAGCTACCTATTCAGTGAGTTTTGGTGCCTCTCTGCCTCAACTTTTTATTGCAAGTCTACAGGGTGGGAGAGAGAATGTGATCAGCGTAGGAGTGAGCTGTGTCTGTGTGCCATATAGTGGTTGCTTACAGAATTTGGTAACTGATGTAGGGCAGGCTTTCTTTTCCTTCTTTTTTTTTTTTTTTCAATTCTTTTTAAGTGTGTGTATGTGTCCTCAGGCCTGGTTTTGACAGGAAATTTTTATTTCCATAGGATTCCAACAGAAATTAAAAGGTTTTCCCACCCTGGTGGAAGCTCTAGTCTTGCAAAACACCCAGATGCTAAAATTTCAGCACAAGATCAGTTCCACTGACGTGGGTGCTTACGCACATTTCTGCATCAGGTCTGAGGTGGATCAGGTACTACAGCAAAACAAAAACACCCACTCCACCCCCAAAGCTGTGCTGAGGTGCCCAAACAAGGATTGTTTTTCATGTTGCTTCAATTGACAGCAAAATGATTGACAAGAGGGTTTGTCATCTTTTTTAAGCAAGTTGATCAGTGACTAACGGTCTTCTTGATAATCACTGCACCAAATAGTGAAATACTGCACCAAAACAATTTAGCTGTTAATTTGTCAGATCTGAGTATCCTTCTGAGTCATAAGGCAAATTCATTTTATTTGAACATCAATTAATAAAACAAGGAGGAAGGAAAAGAGATTTAAGCTTGATAAAACACCTCATTAGTCTATTTATATAGCTACAAATAGACATTTTTCTCCTTCTATTGTTAAAATTCTTTGTTGTATTATTAGGCTTTTTTAATAAGGGAGTTTATAGTAAAAAAAAAACCAACCACCAAACACAACAACTCCTGTTGTGAAAAAGTTATCTCTCTCTCTCTTTGTCCCCCTCCTCCCCTTACTTTCTCTCTTCCTTTTTCTCTTTCTTTCTTCTGTGGAATGTATGAGTTAGGCTAGAAACTCTTAGGGATCTTGAGTACCATATCTGGCTGCCTTGTTGAGGGGCTACTGATGGAGATCTCTGTTCAGGAAAGCCAGAAGGAGTTGAAGGCACCCTACACACTATAAACGATGTTAACAGGCAGCTTATGAATGCTTCAATAAGCAGCTGTGTTGCTCAGCAAGGTCGATGTGGATATATACAGCCAGCCCTCAAAACGACCTCACTGCACTGAGCTCTGCTATTTCTCAGCAGCAGCAGTTCTACCCCATGTCCCAGTGGTTCTCTCTTACTGTGTATCCCAAGTGCTCGCCTACATGTGATGTTTGTAAATAAAAATGGCCCAAGAGGCTTCTAACTTGCCCCGTAAATATAGACTATCCGATCTGGGCATGTAAGTTCTGGGTCTTCAGCCCTAGTAATGGGGTTGCCCCTTAAAGGACTGGAGGAGAAGTGGATCTTGTAATAAAGGAGAGAGCAGTTGTCTGTGCTACATATCTTAGACGCAATTAACTGCATGGCAAGCGCACCTTGCTTTGTCAGACGTGTCTGTTCCTACTGCCCAAGAGCTCTCAGAGATAATTGATTCTGGCACTTCCATTACTACCCAGAAACACAAGGGCATATTTTTTACAGTTGCTCAGGCAGTAGTTTGAGGAGAATGGTTTTCCTGCAGGATATTGCTTACACTGCCTATTTGTGCCTTCACTGAGACTGTGTGCAGACTTGGCACTCTCATACCACGGTGATGAGCATAACATAAAAGTGATAGATTCAGAATGCCTTTTGTTGCAACTTTTTTTTTTTTTTTATATGTCCGTCTGTGTTCTGCGGTCGGTCAATGAGGCAGCCTTTATATTAAAGAAATTCCTAATACTCCATCATCTAGAAAAAAGGGATCTGTTATTTATCTGATATCTTCCTTTTTTTTCCCCCTCCCTTTCTGCACTTTTTATGCTTGTAACTAAACATGGAATAGAACTTGCTCTCCACTTACAAAATGTCATAGATGTCACAGGGAAATAAATACAATTATATATGTGCATTCATGAGTGGTTTCATCACAGAATCCTTGTGGCATGCAGAGATAAAAAGTGTGCACACAAAAACTATACATTCAGTATTATCATTCCTGGTTGCCTTGTCCAGCTGTGTGCTTGTACACAGAGAAAAGATTGTGCTGTGAGAATTAAAGAAAAGGGGAATAACTGGAAGACATGTCCCTTCAGTGATTATGCAATAGGTAAGTGTCCCAGCATGTACTGAATTTTCCTTCTAGCTCCTTAAGACACAGAACTTATGAATACAAATTTTATCAGTGGATTTGCCATGAAGTAGTGGAAAGAAGAAATAACAGTATTATATTTGAGCAATGCAAACCTAAATTAAAAATTAGTTTTCAAAGCTGATAGGCCAAATATTCACAAAAAGTCTTATAAAATTACAACTGAAAATCTACCCGCAGACGATGAACTGCATATATGTCCACAAAAACTCACTTATACTCACTTTCTTTTATTAACTGTAAGCATGAGTCTGTTTGCTCATAAATAATTGAATCTGGGTCAAATTTACTGCAGGGGGAATGTGACCATACCTATAGATTTAGTCCTTGCTGGGAGCCATCTCTTGTGCCTCCATTTGAGCTTATCACAAACTGCTCATTCAATACTGCACTTTGGGGGGAGGGGGGGGAGGGAGTTCAAAACGTTGCAACCCAGATGTACTTGGGAGCAGAGGACTAGAAAGAGTTTGGCTAGTGGAAATGGCCACTGAAGACTCCTTTTTAGCTGCCTAAACAGGCTTGAGTGATAACTAATTTTTGAAAAAACATCTGGATGAAGAAAGCTCTTTTGGTGTTTCAAGAGCATAAAAATCACAAGCTACTTGAAAATATTGGTCCATCTCAGAAAGATGGGCTAAAGTATACTGTCTTGAGCTGTCAGCGGTCTTGCAGTGGAGTTGTTTGAAATGTGGGTTGAGTAAGATCAAAGGCACATGAAGATGCTATGAACTGAGTAGGTGTTTTGCTATGGCTTCGGCTAATTGTATGAACCTCGTTGTTCCGCTGCTATCTTAGCCTCACAGACTATTTTATCTCTACCTGTTGTCCATCAGAGGATATGGCAGAAGATGCTGCAGTAGCATCGGTATTATCATAGAATCATAGAATGGAAAAGACCTTTAGATCATCAAGTCCAACCGTTAACCTAACCCTGCTATCCCACCACTAAGCTATTAAACCATGTCCCTAAACATTGCCAGGGGATGGGACCACAAAGGGAGCCATGCATGGGGGGCATGGGCAGCCACACGATGTTGTAACAAGCTTCCTCATCTCATTTTTTTTTCCTCCCTTCCACCATCCCTGAACTCTGACACCCACACACAAGCCTGCTGTGAAGGAATCAAAGGAAGCAAATCTCATCTAACAGTGAGACATGAGAAAATTATACATGTATAGCCACGTACTCATTTTGTATTCTTTTTCTTTTTTTGTTTAATATTGAGGGCATTTACGTCTGTTGATAATTAGAGATGTTTATGACATGCATTAACAGTAACTCTCCACACTGCCTTTTTGGAAACATGTGACTTCATGTTAATGGCTTGAGTTTGCTAACAATTTACAGCCAGACTTACCACTCTAATACACCACTTACTCATTTGTTCTTCATATTTTTAATTTTATGTATATTCCTGCCTGAGCTCCAGAAATGACTTACTCCTTCACCCACGCTGCTTCTCCTACTTAAAGATGTAAATGGGTCCCAATTGTACAAGATATTTAGCATATGCTTAAATTTAAGCATATGAATACTCCCACTGAGGTAAATGGGACTGCATACTTAGAGTTAGGCTCACACTTAAACTGCTCATTCAGAGCTAAAAAAATCACATATTTGGCTTCCTGATTCCTGCACAGTCCATATTTACCCCAGGACTCTGCTGTGTTTTGTGACTTAGTGGCACATTTTTTTGTAAATCCTCCGTTGAATAGTTATCTTGCTAGGATCTCTGTTTTCTCTCTTTCTTTGCTGAGGTGTGAAACATCTTGTTCACCTGCTTTCCAGTGTTTTTCTCTAATGCAGTTCTGAGTGAATGTTCTGAAACACATGCGGTGCAGAATTTCATAAGGTGTGTCATCAGTGTGGTGGCACCCAGCATGGGGCTCAAAGGGTTCAAGGTAACAACAGATTTGATTGGAATGTGCTAGATCGAATTAATAGTTGTTATTGCTGTTTAGCTATTAATCGGCAGGTTCCTGTGCTTACCATGGCTCTTGCTTACCTTACTGTATATTAGAGTCCAATGCTTGTTAGTGGCTGCTTTTTGCTTTTGCTGCTTGCTACACTGCTGAACAGCTTACCATCTTACCCTGCTGTGACTGGGGACATTTTGATAACAGCAGTGGCCCTGTGCCTGGACTGGCAGGTGGGCAGATCATCACTGCTCTTTCTGTGTTGCTGTACTGGACAGGTTGGAACTCTAGTGTGAACTCAAGTCAAAGGGACTGTGACCTGGGGATGAGTTCATGTGGAGCATCTGTGGCCTTGGATAAGCCCATGGCAGAGCAGGTACACCTTGAAACATCTGTGGCCATGGTTATGTGGTCTGTGCCTCAGCAGGTATACCTCTGAAGGGTTTGTGGCCCAAGGATAAGTCCACACTGGAGAAGGTGCACCTCAAAGCAGCAGTGGCTGTGCATGAGGTCATGCTGGAACACCTCAAAGTGTGTGGCCATGGATAGGCCCATGACAGAGCAGGTACAGCCTTGGAGGAACTTCAGCCATGGGTAAGGCCATACTGAAGCAGGTTTACTGCTGAAGGGACTGTGGTGGTGGTTAAGGCCACGCTGCAACAGACCTGTCTCTGAAAACATTCTGGCCTGTGAATAAAACCATGCTGGAAGAGGCATACCTCAGAGCAACTGTGGCTGTGGATAAGTCTATGCCACAGCAGGTATAGCCCTGGAGAGGCTGGGGCTGATAGATAAGGCTCTACTTGGAGCAGGTACTCCCCTAAGGGACTGCAGTCTGGGGGTAAGTCCAAGCTTGAGCAAGGGCAAGGAGAAGAGCTCATTGCAGAGACATGACGGTCCAGTCCAAAGGGTCCAAAGATGGAAATTGTAATGGAAATACCTTTAAATTGTTGTAACCCAGGATTTGAGTTGTGTGTTATGGGAATTACTATAGCAGGAAGCACCTGAAACAGTGGAGGGCAAGCTCTGCAAAAAGCAGTGCAAGTGCAACAGTGACCTGACCTGAGCTGGCTTTGGTGCTCAGTAACTCCACACAACACACCACCTCTCCTGTCCCTAGTGACCACCATAACAGACGGAACATAAAGTCATGGACTAAATGAACTCAATGGACACTTTGTGGACATTTTACATTCACAGGGGTGGTCCATAGACTAAGAGAATGATATCAGTGTATTATATCAAATGACAGGAAGGGTGGTAGTGGGTAATGAGAATGTATTGGATAGTGTGAGACCTGACCATGACATAAATGACATGGAATAAGTACTGGAGAATGTGCTGGTTTTGGCTGGAATAGAATTAATTTTCTTCATAGCAGCTAATATGGGGCTATGTTTTGGATTTGTGCTGGAAACAGTGTTGATAACACAGGGATGTTTTAGCTATTGCTGAACAGGGCTTACACAGGGTCAAGGCTTCTTGCTTGTCACACCACCCCACCAGCAAGTAGGCTGAGGGTGCACAAGAAGTTGGGAGGGAGGGGACAGAGCTCAGGCAGCTGACCCCAACTGATCAAAGAGATATGCCAGACCATATGATGTCATGCTCAGCATATACAGCTAGGGGAAGAAGAAGGAAGGGGGGGATGTTGGGAGTGATGGCGTCTGTCTTCCCAAGTATCTGTTAGGTGTGATGGAGCCCTGCTTTCCTGGGGATGGCTGAACACCTGCCTGCCCATGGGAAGCAGGGAATGAATTCCTTGTTTTGCTTTGCTTGCATGCAGAGCTTTTGCTTTACCTATTGAACTGTCTTTATTTCAACCCACGAGTTTTCTCACTTTTACTCTTCTGCTTTGCTCCGCCATCCCACCAGGGGGGAGTGAGCGAGCAGCTGGGTGGGGCTGAGTTTCTGGCTGGGGTTAAACCATGACAGTGAAGAATCATTCCCAGAGACCACAGATTGGAACCCAGCTGCAGGAGCACGGCATTAGCCGTTGTTGCAGGTGTTATCCTCAATGTGCAATGCACATTGTTTTTTACACAGTGAAGTGCAATCTATCAGAACGGTGCTTTTCTCTGCTTTTCGCACTTTTACCAAGTGGTGGATGCTTTGGATGATGGCTTTAGAAACAGTCATGTCAACGATGCAGTCTGTGAATATCTTAAGTGTTCTGCACACAAGCACACCTGAGGCCTTTAAAAATGCAGTCAGACAAAACAATCCTTATTTCAGGAAACTTGACCCCAAACTGCTTTTTGAATTCCCCAGAGACTTACCCTTTAGGAAACCAGACTCTGTTCAGAGACACAGAGAGAAAGAGCTCTCCTATTACCCTTAATGTTTGTTTGCTGAGGATCAAAGTGCTTATATGCCATCTTGTACAACCCTGATAATACAAGAAAGATTTCTAAAAGAAAAAAAAAAAAACTGGCCATTTATTCACAGCTTAAAATCCGAAATAAAGTTTGAACATTTGAAAACCTAGTTGTCTAACCCCTCTATTTTTTCCTTTATAGTTTTGATTTCTATTCTCTTTATACCTTTTGTAGTAGGGAATTCTCCTTTATTGTTGGGGGTTTTTTTATATATATATATATAGGACAGATAATAAGAGCACTCTTTTAAATAGGAGCTTTCTCTTCTTATATACGACCATAATACGTAGGTTTTCTTAACACAACCTGAAAACAGTTACAGCTGCACATGTGTTGTATTTTTTTACAGCTTTTCACATGTGCTTCTAGAGTGCTATGCAGGAATAATTCTTACTATGATATTCACAAAATGATGTTACTTAATGTACCTATCTGTTAAAAAAAGTCTTTGATAAAAGCAGAAGATTCAACATCTCTAAGGAAAAAAAAAATCCACAATGTCCTGATGTATTAAAAATAAATTTTCATTGGAAAAAAGAAGACAGTTTAGAGGTAATGGCAACAGATAAGGAGGAAGGATTGTCAGGTAATATATTCATGTCTGAAAGCAGCAGTTCTTGTTTTACTTCTGCAGATAACCTTTTATATGAAATAGTATTTTAGGAGTTTTATGTTTTCTTTTGAGTTGTTTTCCAAAGACTCTTAACAAAGTGAAGAAAACACCATTTTTTTTAAACACTCCATGTGTTGTGTAGGAATGGAAACCAAACAGAAAAAGGTCTGCTTTTTGTTCAATGGGAAACTCTCCTGTTAAGTCAGATTTTTGGAAGGAAAATCTTATTTGGAATAGTAGTCACCTATCCCTCCAAATTCTATACTGAGATCCCACAGCTCAAAGATACCCAGTCAGGCAGAGAAACAGGACAAATGGAGGAAAAAAAAACCATGATTAAAGAAAACCTCATTTTTACAACTGATAGTAATAGAATGGTTTAACTTTAAAATACATACAGGTTTTGAGAAGCTCTGTGGAATTTGGGGGTGTCAAGCATATTTGAAGTTGAAATTTTTGAAAGTTAAATCAATTCTTATCTTTATGCTTTAGGCTAAAAATCAATACCTCCTCCACTTAATCAATTGACCATGTTTCGTTTTAAATATGTGCAGAAGTACACAATTCAAAGTCACAGTAAGACAAATTGTGTAATAGTAACATGTTCAATATCTGGATAAATGCCTATCTGATGTATGAAAACACCACCTAGTATGTTGTCTGCAGGTTCAAATTTCAGCAGAAAGGCATAAATGTAAGTGTCAATAATATTGCTTTTTTACATACATATATACAAAGTGATCATTCATTACAATGGCAGAAACTATTCATTATTCCTTTACCACATATCTTCTCTGGAAACACTCAGATGGTGAAGAATCCAGGGTCTGTATTTATTGTTCAAGATAGCCATTTCTTTAAATGGATTCTGGGAAAATACCTCCTTAGGATTTAACTGCTGGAGGTTACTCTGAGAAATAAGATGATGTATCTTTTTGAGTACTTCACCTGCCATAAACAACATTCAGATCTGTAGATAAAGGCTATTATCTTAGTGCATTTGATTTACAGGACTATTAGAAGTGGTTCTGTATTTAGCAGAAGGCCCTCTTGAAGCACAAAGACCTGCTTCACCTGCCTGACATCGATCAGAGGGAGCTAATAATGATCTTAATGCTGTTGTAGTGACTCGGAGGATGGTGGTGTGGTCAAACCCCGGGAAGACAATGGGTTCATGATCTCCACTCTTTCATTCTCCCACTCCTGTCAATGAAACTCATCTTTTAGTGAAGTATATTCCCTTTTTACATAATAGGTGCTAAAAGTGTAGATGAACTACAGTGGAATGATGATTAGCAACTTGCAGCTCATTCACACAGCACATGATTCCTATTCTTCCTTCTTAGAAAAGGAATTTATGGCATCTGATTTATCTGCGGGTTGAGGCTTGAAGCTATGACAGGTACAGCCCACCCACTGAAATCAGTATGAATGTAACACATTAGGTTTGCAAGAACAAGACCTCTAAATTGGCTTTTATGGGTGTTTCTTACTTGATTGGGTTCTCCTCATACACAATTGGCCACAGTTTTAAAATAAATAAAGACAAGCACCTCCCATTATAGCCATTAAAAAATTGTTTAACTCTTCTTACTCATTGACAAAAACTCTAATCGATTAATGGATTCTTATTCCAATTCCGTGTGCCACTAAACCCCTTGGCAGGAGATCTATTGGCCCAGCTGAAAGCCACGTTGAACAGCTCTGTTGTGATCAGAAGCAACTGAAGACTAGCGATCATGGGATATGTAATCAAATAAAGTCACAAGTGAGGGATCTGTACCCAAAATATTTGTCTACTCAACTCCAGGAATGACTGAAGACAGACTAAAATTTTGGAGTAGTGTATATCAAAAAACAGAGACTAAAAACTCAGAGAAAATGTCAGAATAACTTGTGTCAGAGAAAAAAAAGTTTCTGAGTGTGAAAAAATGTGGTTTTCCAATGCATTGATTCTGGGCTTTTTGGTGGTTTGTTTTTTTTTTTTTCTGCTGTCTGCACATTTCTGTTTGCACTGCATGTAGAATAAGCAGTCAAATATTTACCAAAAATAATGTTAAAATTGTACATGGAACCATAGTGATAAACACTCATGAAAATGTGTTTGTGGTTGAATAGATTATGCCTTTTTGCTGTCAACCACAAAAGCAAACCCCTGTGACTGATTTAATAAATCTCTCCTAGGCATCTAGCTGGAGCTTAACACAGTGAACACAGGATATTTGAGGCTTGCCTCAAAAAAAGACCCCCTAACTGTCAGTAAACTCATCTATTGGAGGATGCTATTATATGAATGGAAAGGGAAAATAAATTTTTCAGATAAAATATTTATTGAGACTTAAAAAAAAATAAATATTTTCAGCCTGGCCAAAGGAGATCATAACTGAACTATGTACAGCTGAGACATAATGGAATGGCTTTCATTAGATATCCAAAACTTATATAAACTCATTTAATATTTTATAGTCCCAGTATGACATTTCATGAGATCAGACTGACTGCCTTTGACAGTATCAAGCATACTGCAAGAACAAACATAGAGCAAACAAAAAATGCACTAAAGAAATGAGAAAAAGTTCTGGAAGTAAAAATAGTGTAGCTTTCCTATTAATTGATTTTTTTGGAACACATAGAAAAGACAGAAACATTTAAATGAAGATGTTGAACAAAGTTAATCATGTTTCAATCTTAGCAAAGATTGATATAAGTTTGCGTATTATCTAAATCAATTCATTCCTTGATAATAGGAGTAAACCACACCAAAAATAATAAAAAGAATTCCCTACTCTATTCTAAGGTAACTTCGTAATGTGTCTTTCAAAATTAAATAATGGCTGATTTTTCAATAACATGAAACTACATAGCTCTAGGATGAGTTTCTTGCATTATTCTACTGGTTAGACTTTATGAAGAATTTCTCAGTGCATACTGGTGAACTCTAATTCAGGGATGATCAAAACTCAGCTGCTTCTCTGCAATCAGAGATTCTTAAGAAGGTTTAAAAATCATTTTTTATATACATATATATAAAAAAGAAATTGTGATGAGAAAATAACAGAAACCACAGTGTGTGGCTGATTCTGCTTTAAGAAGGAAGAACATTAGTATTCTACTAATAGATAAAATGTCACGGGAAAGTTCACCTTTCTTCATAATACTCTAATTAGTATTTCATATACTATAATTTTACTCTTGATGAGATAAGCACTTTCTGAGGAAATTTCAATATCTATATTGCTAATGCTGGCAAAAAAAGCAATTTGAAATGACAAATTTTAATACCTAATGGCGGTCCAAACCTTTTGATGTAGTGGCATGATTATCAAATATTTTAGGTACCTTCAAGATTTTAGTGACTATATAGCGCTGCAAACAGGCCATGCTCAGCCCTTCCGAATTTTCCTCTATTTTCCCTACTACTTTTTGTTGAAGTCATCCTTATGCGTGGCTCAGCTTTGCAGAAGAACTCTATTTTCTCTGCCTTAGTTTGAAAGACTGAGTGTCAGTTTTGTTCTGATCTAAAGAAATCTGAGAACTTCACTGAGAGACCCCTTTCATTAGCAGGCATCAATTGAGCAGAACGAAAATGTTACAGAAAACCTTCAAAAATCCAGGCTGTTTATTTGTGTAAGAAGCTGTAGCTAAAGACACTATGACATATTTCCTCTTATCTTGTTGACGTGCAGGGACTTGTCTCTGTAATTCCCAGACATTCTAATTCTGTTCCTAAATTCCAGTTGTTAATAACTGAATCATACCCCAAGCATTTTTAAAGGACTTGGTTTATCTTGGTACTTTGCAAGACCTAATTAAGTTGCCACAAATTTTTTAAAAAAAAAAAAAAGGAAAAGAGAGACAGAGAACTAGTAAAACTTTTTTAAAAAATATTGGAGATCAGAAAAGTATTATTACTTCACATCTGAAAAATTCCCTCAAGACAGCCAGAAGCCATGCAAACTTCATGGGATTGGGTTCTGTTATGGATCAACCCAAACTTGCCAAAAGCAAGACAAAAGCTGTGGAAATATTTCAGTTAAATCTGTTTTAGCTTAACCAGAGACAAGCTTCTGGGTTTTATGTCCAAACCAGGTGGAGCTGGATGTTTTTTGAATGAGAGTATTATGAGGTTCGTCATTGGTTCAAAGCCAAAACCCAAAGTTAACAGGTGTTCACCTACATGACTTAAAGGCAAAATACATTGTTGCTTTGTCACAATGAAGATAAATTCCCAAATTTTACAGCACTGGAGTGGTAAATCTCAGATCTTTGCTCTTGTGAAACACAAAGCAGAGACAGAAACAGAACTGGCACTTTCTTACAGGCTAAGCATATCAGCTGCATTTCTCAATAGAAAATGTGGCCTTTGACTCCTAATTAGCTCCAGCAACAGGTTCCACCCTCAGTTGGCGTGCTGGGAGACAAAGGGCTTCTCTAAAGGGGAGCAATGTGGACAACTGTCCCATTCTTTGCTCTGAAAATAAGGCTCCATTCCCACCACTGCAGAACAAGAACATTAATTTTTCATACAAACCTTTTCAGGGGTACAGGTGACCAGCAGCGGGGAGCGAGGGGGCAATGCCTTAGGGACAGGGAGTGATAGTCCACCAAATTGGGCAAATCTGAGTTGTACAACATGAGTAAGAGGGGTGCTACGGTGCTGACAGATCCCAAAAACTTTGTGTCAAATATCCTGTTGCTAGTGTAGTCAAGAGCAAGTTCTTCAATTGGCTTTAGTGAAACCAACAAATGTTATTTTATTCAGTTCACCCAAAATAAGTTTTAGTAAAGATAATGTGAAGGTGTAATGCTTCCTGACACAACTTGTAAACCTCAAATAATGTAATATGAAACTTGAACAAGTTTAGTGACAATTTGAACTGACCTAAACTTTCTAAACTTTTCTTTTTTTTGTTTTTTTTTTTTTGTTTTAAGAGAAATTACATATGACAAGTTAATGAAACTAATATCAAGGACTATGAAAAAAGCCCCCCTATAGAAACAACTAATTTTAAAAGTCAACAGTGTAACAGGCAGAAAACAAGATGGAGAGACATTTTCCTTTTACATATCAAACATCCCTGGAACTGTGTGTCTTTGCAAATGCTTAGGAAAGAGCTTCGAGCCTAGAGCAGGAAATTAGTCATCATACTTGGCTAAAACTGGCCCCCAGGTTTTGCCAAAAATATTATTGAAAAAATTAGGTTTAGAGCTATTTAAATTCTTTGTGAATTCATGAAATAATTTAGGAATATGTACAGATGATAAAAAGGTAGACTTTTCACAAATATTTATTTTATATTGGAATTAAAAAAAAGACAAGTTATATTTATTTTAAAACAAATCAAACACAATGTTAAAAAGGGTCCAAAATAGCTTCAAACCCCACAATACATATGGTCAATCAGGTATGAAATTGCTGAGTTTTTCATTCATCAAAACAACCAACCACTCCCCAAACCTCAGTGATGAACATTATAACAGGATTCTCCAAAACAATTTCTTAACAAATAAAAAATACTGACATGTCTTTACCCAAAGCTCTTGTATGACCAATTGTGTCATGGACATCCACAGAGAGTTCTGTAATTAAGACAAGTTAACTTGTGTCTATTAAAACCCTAAGTTAGACAAAACATTTATATTCCCCTTAGGAGAGTCAGAATTTTTCCAGAGGTCAGAAAATGTTAATCTGCCCAAATAAAAATGTTCTGTAAGAATGTGTCTATGCCTGCACAAGTAGCTTCGCTCCAAGTTTAGTTCCCCTAACTGCTCCAGCAGTTCCCCTAAATGCTCCAGCAACCACCTGTAAAAATCTGTTGCAGGGTAAACTCAAGTTAAGTTGGTTCACTCCTTGTTTGAAATGTACCAGCAGGGTCCCACACTGACAGGAAATGCTATTTAAGAGCATTTTTCCTGGGCTGCCAATTGGAGATGCACTCAGAAAGATGGGAGCATCGGGAGGAATTGCTATTTAACAGCCATTTCACTGTGTTTACCTGGTACTAGTAGATCAGCATAGCCCAACATCAGAGGGGAATCAGAGGGTGCTATTTAAAAGTATTTTTACTCCCTCCCTGGGGAAACACAGAAATAACCATTTCTGATCCATCTATAAAATGTGGGTGGAGTGAAAGTGTTTTTAAACAGCATAATTTCACATCAGCTAAGTCCACGCTCTGCACCAACGTTTCAGGCTGACTTTTATAAGAAAGTGTTGGTGTAAAATACCTCCTACATTTTTTACCTCTTCTGTATTTTAAAGTAATTGGGTAGAATCTGTGTTTGAAATTTACTAAGCTGTATAGTTATATCTATCTGTACCGCCATACACTGGGGTACACGGTTGCAGCTGTGGAGGTGAATGGTTAGGCCTAGGTTATTAACTGTTGCCTGGATAGTTTAATGAATGTTAAAAAGCCAGGATTAGGCATAGATTTGGAGTTTTTCATCGTGCACTGATTGTGATCATGTGGAGGCACATGTGTGTTTAACTTCTAACACTGACAGCTTGCTTTCCTGCCCTGGAAGGGCAGCACTTGGTCCAGGCGTTGGGGCTCTAGGGATCATTGTTCAAAGAAACAAAATGACTTACTTATGGGAATGCCTCAGCATTTTGAAAGCCTTGAAATTGTCTAGGCAGACCAAGTTTTAAATTGTTTATCAGTGGATTCAGCCATGCACTCCTTGGTGATTGCCTACTTGAAAAAGCTTTCTTCCTTAATTATACAGCTCCATGTATATACCATATTGTCCCTACTGTATTTCATAGAGTTCTATGAAAAAAACCAGTCCCTTCAGTGTGCAGGTAGTTGTCTGGAACTATATATCATTCTTTTTTCATGCTAACAGTAAAGATGGTGTAAAACAGCAGTGTAACTAGACAGAACAAGATTGTACCTTTCACAGCTGTGCAAAGACTCTGTTAGAGAGATTTTATTAAACACCTTTTAAATGGCACTTTATGGCTCAGACAGGTGTACTCTTCACTGGGTAAAAAACTGGCTGGATGGCCAAGCCCAGAGAGTTGTGGTGCATGGAGTTAAATCCTGTTGGTGGTCAGTCAAAAGTGGTGTTCCTCAGGGCTCAGTTCTGGGGCCAGTCTTGTTTAATATCTTCATCAATGATCTGGATGAGAGGATTGAGTGTGCCCTCAGTAAATTTAGAGATGGCACCAAACTGGGTGGGAGTGTCGATCTGCTCGAGGGGGGGAGGTCTCTGCAGAGAGACCTGGACAGGCTGGATCAATGGGC
>BOSO01012306.1:0-23704 GCA_018403395.1 Gorsachius goisagi | reverse complement strand
AATCATGTATTTACACATTTAATTTTGCTATCCTAAGAAACTAGGAAGTTATTCAATTATCACAAGGAAACCACCAAAATCCTATCTAGCAGATTATTCCCGGATAAGTTGGCAATGCAATGCAATATCTACAGCACCAAATGTCTCTACAGACTTCTTTGTATCTCCATCTCTGAACAGCTTCATCACTTTCAAGGATATTGTGTCCAACTTATAGCTGACCCATACACAGAGACAAGACCCTTCCTTGATAGATATTCTTTACACTAGCTCACAGAAAGAATCTTTTCCTTTTTTTCATGAATTCTTCATCTTTTTCTACATTACAAATTGATAACTGTTTCACAACAAATTATCTGCTGCAAAATACAACAGTTTACCTAGGCATTATTTAACAACACCAAGTGGGCAAGCACATCATTAGCACACAGGAACAACATTGCTTATAAGGCTCATTGCATCGCTGTGATTTATGTAGAGCAGAAAGGACAGAAGCCAGACAAGTCAGACAGCAAGGAATAGGGGATGCTGCTCCAGGGAGGAAGTACGTTGTTCCCCTGCTCAAAGGCATATTAGTATTTTTTTGTTGTATTTTTTTTTCTTTTTTTTTTTTTTTAATCTAAGAAAGGCTCATATTATTCACTAATGGGCTTTCCAGGATTGCCAGCGCTTCTGGGCTCTTTGTGCAGTCCTTGGGCAGGACCCTGGACCTGTCTTAAAGACACAAACCTGTCCTTAGGGTAGATATTTTGGAAGGAACAACGCATGAGAGTTTGGTGTAGGCCCTTTGCTGCAAGATGGGTCATAACCTGTCCCCTTGATTTTAGGGAGAACGGGTATGGTGTATTAAAGCAGCTGTATTTTTCAGCATTGGGTTATGTGTGTTCTAACATGATGGGTTAACTTTTCTCACTGGAAATTCAATGGGAGAGAAGTGTTATTTCCTCAAGTGAGTCATGCAGAGGAAAATTCATGCTGAACTTATGTGGCCAGACACAGCTGCCCCTCATATCAGATATAAAACCAAAGTATTTCAGAATCAGAGACCTTATATTTTAAAGAAGAACCTGTTTGCTGAGATTCCCTACCTCTGATTCATGGCAGTTGCCAAATCCCTATACACTACAGGTACTTAACAAGTCTGTGAGCCTACACGTTTTCCATGGCTGAAGCAGGAGTTAGCAAGAAGTAGAAACGATCTACTGGGAGTCCATTTCCACCTTGTTTTCTGCTTAGATCTAGTTTTCTACAGTTCAAATAAGGCACCACAAAGGAATGCAAGATACTGAATCTTTACTTACACTGAACAGAAACTCATAGTGGTACAGTTGAGTCCTGGAGATTAAACAAAGCTTGTTGCTGATGAAATTGGTGGATGCCACTGACAGGCAAGACAAGTCCATAAACTACAGACCCTATGTACAGACAGATGGGAGCTGAAGGATGAGGGCAATGAGACTCACCTGCATGAAGTCCTAGAAACTAAAGCTGACTCCTAGGTCCAACTTATTCATGCCCACAAATATTTGTGTTGTTACACAATACATTAAATCACAGAAATCATGTTAGTTGTTCATTCAGTCATACCATTTTAATAACTGAGTAGAAAATCAGCCCCAATATCTCTCGTTCCCCATAGTATTACGTATGAAACAATATACGTCAATGAGCTAATAGCCAAAGTGGAAAGCCAAGCTGAAGATATAGCAGTACTACAAAGGAAAATAAATCAGTGATGTCATAAGTTCACCAAGCACTGCTGTTAAAAAAGAAAAACGGTCTTCTGAAATTCTCCTTCTGTAGGTGCTCTGGCCAAAATTGGTTATCAGATTCAAACTGGATATATGAGATAAATTTATTCCCTGAAAGTCAAGATTTCAGCAAAATTGCTGTACTTGAATAGCACTTCTTGCTCTACTTTAAAGCTTCCTAGCATTAAGTCACCCCAATAGCAGTGATTCCAGGTATTAATTCCGGAGGTTAATTTACGAAAAATGTTATCCCATGCCCTTCCTTTATGCTTGTATTGACAACAAAAAGTACCAGTATTCACTGTGGTTGGAACATATCTTAGCAATATTTCTGATATTTGACATGGGATTAACCTGACTAAACAGATTTCTGCTACATCTAAACTAATCACCTTTGGCTTCCTCTCTACGGAAAGGAATAGAGGCACTACAGCACAACTCACCTCATCCTGAAGTCAGCATCTAAAATACATATCCAGTGAATCTCACCACGTATCTAGTTCTCTCTGTTAATGAAGGAAGAAAACACAGGGTGACTAGATGAGCTGTAAGGATCTACAGGACAGAAATCTAAAGTAAAGTGAGAGGAATTCCATCATCAGAAACTATTAACGTGAATCAGGCTGTATTCAGATTTACAGTGATCAGCTCAGTACTTACATGGAAACCTGAGTACTCACTGCTCCTTTCTGTCCAATACTGTATGCAATAGGGACCATCTGAGCTGCACGTTCAATGGGGAATAACAGACTTTCCTAGACCAATAAAAATAAGCAACAAGAAAGCTCAACAACAAAAATGAGCGGGTGGGAAGTTGAGCTCAGTTGGCAAAGGCTCAAATTAAAGCCCTTCAGTGAACTCGCTGATAGCAACCCATGAAACCAGAGCCTCTGACCTGAAGCACAGGCTAGACCTAGCATCACGATACTTTTACCCTTCTAAAATGCTTAAAGACAGTCTTTCCCATTTTAACTATTTGGACGTTAATTCACGTTGTTTTAGTACACTCACAAAACCTTATTTGATTGGGCAAATCACTGAAGTAGAATGTAAACCAGCAGCGAACTAATGTAGCTTGTGTGGCATTAAAGAACATGCGTGATAAATTTTGGGTTTTAAATACAATAAATCAGTCATTTAAATTTAATATAAGCTGCATAATTTCATTCTGCTTCATTAGCCTATACAAACACAATAAAATCTGTCAAATGCAAACAAAGGGCCTCCTAGAGGTGATATTTTAATTGTAATAAAACTGTCATCTAGATTAAGAGGCCAGCTGAACAATTCATTTCTTCATAGAAGTTAATGCTATTCTAGAAAATGAGTGTTAGGTTTAATTTCTCCTGGTGCTCAGGAAACAAGAACTTTGTTTCAGTTCTCTACCGCAATCAGTCTGCTCCACAGCCCGAGCATCACATCAGAAGAAAAAAAGGGGGGAAAGAAAAGGGGAGGCTAAGTTGCAACATAAAGCTCTGCCGCCTCCTTCAGACTTTGCCTTTCACATCAGTGGGAGTTTAGCTTAGAGATGGGACTCAGGGGAAGGCCTTCTAAGCTAGCCAAACATCCTCCTGCACATTTTGGTCAGGTAGGAAGAGGGGGTTTTCCCTGATGCCCCCTGTGGGGCCCAGGGCACCACTGATGCACGCCCACCCTCCCCGGCAGGCTGCCTCCCCCAGGAGTCCCCAAGCCATTCCCCCAGCCGGTTTATTCTCCACAATTACCGCTCAGCAACATGTGCTCGCTGAAAAAAATCGTACCGGCATTTCCTTCCTGTTGCTAGTAGGACTGAGTATATGGCTTTTCTTGTTTTTCCCCTTAAAATAAATGTTAATACAACCTGTGGCTTATTTTAGCTGGCTGAGAAGCAAAGCGCTCAGATCTCCCACTGATTGGCTTTAATTGCTTGAGTAGATGTCTTTCAGCTGGTAACTATGAAATATTCACAAGTGACAGAATTTAATTCCAGCTGGGATAGTCGACAATCAGAAGCTAATTTAGCTGGCTTTACCTCCCCCTCCCCCCTCTCCTCCATATACACTTGTGCTGTTCTTTACCTGAGACCCTGGGTAGCCCATACAGGGGTAAAAAGCAGCGAGGGCCCCTTTCAGCAGCCTGTCGTGAAAGCACTAACCTGCGCTGAAGGGAAAAATCATCTTTCATGGTAAAGAGTTATGTGCAACTGTTTACCTTACCCTTTGAATTTTAATCCATAAAACCATTTCCTCCCTAAAAATAGAGCTACGTACTTTCTGAGAAAGCCATTTGACAGCCAGGCAGGAAAGCCACCAATGTGCCTTTGACTCTGATTTCTTAATATCACATTTTAACAAGAAACATCTTAGCAGCTCCTCTAACTGACAGAAACACTACAAAGCTTTAACAGGGGACAAGAGGCATCTTAATTTCTTCACCAAAGGAGAGAATCTGCCAGGAATTTTATGGTTGTATTTCCTTTCTTCATAGCTACTTCTTAAAACCCTGTCAGTCCCTCGGATTTCTTCATCCCTGGTCTGGATATCTCTGCTGTATGAAGGGGCCAGCAGCCACCCTTTCGTTTGGGCACCTGCTCCTGCCAAAGCCTTTAGCAGAAGCCTTGGTAGCTGAGGAGGAACAGTTACAGCTTTCATTTCCGAAGGCAGCCATTTCTAACACTGAAACAGTCCCAGCATTTCTGAGGAGTCCCCCCTGTGTCACCCCCGGAGCCCACACCCCTGCTGCCTGGCTGCGCAGGGGGCTCGGCACAGAAATACCTCCCGCGGGACCCATGGCTGCCCTGCAGCCACTGCTGCTCCCTGCTTTTGGGTGGGCTGGAGGGGCACCTGCCCCATTGCCCATGGAGCAGGTTAGCCACGTCCTGATGATCACTACTGTCCCCCCACATTTCCCTTTCCTCACGCAGCGCAGAGCCCTCCCTGCCAGGCATTGGGTTTTAGAGGAGAGAGATCATCCATCTTTCTAAGACTCAGCCAGATGTTTTTAACAGGAGAAACATCTCAGATGAAACCCAGTTCCAGAATACAACATGCCATATTGACCTTACTAGAAAAAGTAGTAAAGAAGTTTTTCATGCATGTAAGATATGTAATGAATCCAACCCAAAACATTTCCCCGTCCCTTTGAATTTCACTGTTAAGGTTTTCTTGGCCCCCAGAGGACTCTCTAATGAAAGGCCAGTGTATTAAAATAAATATCTTGAGGCGTTACCAGATCGCTGGATATCACCCTTGTTTTGTAGATGAAGGGAGGGTAAACACAGTTTGTTTGTGAAAGAAAAAAAAAAACAAACAAAGAAGAAAAAGAAGAAGTAAGAGATGAGGACAATTTTAATGAGTTCAAGATGACGCTTATCTGTTCCTGAGGAGCATGGCCAGGCAGCTGGCGCGCGTGGCGGGAGGGAGAGGAGCAGAGCTCCCCAGCACGCTGCCCTGCCGCCCCCGGTACACCTCCCCGGGGTCACCTCCCCAGAACTCGGCTGTGCTCATTTCTTCACTCAGCACCAGCTGGGCTGGGAGGATGGAACGGGGGGCTCGGGCGTCCCTCCTGCCTGTGCGGCCCCGCTCTGCCAGCAGGCACCGGACCTGCTCCAGCACCACCGCTGCCACGGCCCACACCGTTCCCAAATGTTTAAGTGTTTACAGAATCCGGGCTAAACCTGTAAGCCATTACAGATAATTTCAGCCTCCTGTGAAAACGTAAAGGCTGTCTCTAAACTGGCTGCACCCCAGCTCCAGCTGGGAATGGGGTGCAGGAGCACACACCAAACTGTGCTCCTTCCTCCTCCGGCCTGGCTGTCCTGCAGACACAAAGCCCCGACGCACAGCTGAGAGCCCAGATGCCACCAAACAGCTCTCTGTGCAGCCCTGGGGCACATCTGCACAGAGAATTGCAGCAAAGCCCAAGACCCCCCTCTTTTGGGGCAGCTGAGCCCCCAAAACCAGCTTTGATCCAGAAAGCCTCTGAAGTGCTTTGCCTGACATCGTCCACCCGGCGTCTTGCCGTGCTGACAGGATCGTATAGCTTTAGGAAGGGAGTTTGGTTTTAGCTAGCTGCTTCAGACAGGAACCTGTATAAACACAGCCCTGTGCAAATATATATATAGCCTGTGCACTTATTAGGATATTATGCATGCAAACAACCATATCATTCAGTTCTCTTCAAAGCCAAAGGTCTCCAGAGCAAACATCGATAATTGCCTATGTGAGAGCATGATGTCATTTTTCCAGTTGAATTTAAAGGCAGTAATGAGCAGCGGTAAAATTTAGTTTCCACAGATTTGGTTTCAAAATGTATCATCACAGAGTCTATTAAACTGTGGTCATTTTATGTGGAGCTGGTAGTTGTTTACAACAACAGAATGGAGATCAATACAGTCAGCTAATGTCTTTGGACTTTATGAGGCTACTATCAGCTGAAATCAGTTGTTTTAAGTCATTCATAAAAAGACTATAATTGGAAAACATTTTTCCCTTTCCTTTGTGCGGCCTTTTGTTTTCCTAGAGTTTAAAATAACCCTGTTTTTGTAAGCCTTTCATCCAGCAAGAGAGATATGAAATAATTTCTGCACCTTTTTATAGCAGGAGGTAGTACTGAAAATAAATGCAGCCATAAATTCATCAGAAGGGTTTTAAGTTTGTCACAGTAAGTTCTTCCTAAAATAGCTGCGAGTCATTCACGCTCCCTTCGGCATATTACAATTTTTGCCCATTGGGAGTCTTCATACACTCGCTCACGAACCTTTTGATTTAATGCTAGAATCCAACCAAAACAGCAGGGCAGCAACCAGCCATTTCCAACCGGTTGAAATTCAGCAAGTTTTTACTCTGATTACTTAATGTAACTGCAAGTCACTTGAGGCACCTGTATAATTAATAGTATGCTTGGCAGTGTTAGGTAAGGTACCAGCAGTGATACCTTTAAGCACTGACACTGGGATTTGTATCGTCTTTGGCTTTAGAGGAGATGTAACAAGGTCTATTAAATGTATAATAAAATTCATTCAGCTGCATACCAACCAATGTAGCTCTGCAGTTTAGCAGCACCAAGGACACTGGGCTTGTTTTGCAGTTCAGAATAAATATCCCTGGCTGTAGCACACTGGCTATTACATATCTAACAGTGAAGAGATTTTTTCCTATTGCAGGACCTCTAGATAAAATTTAAAATAGTGTTATCTAGAACAATACTAATGAGCAGTCTCTCTTATCTTTTGGCAGTAGAGAATCATATTTTCAGATACTCAGTGGATGTAAGACATGATGTAAGAGCAGCTCCCACTAAAATCGGTTGAATTTTTTTTGTACAGATATCATTGGACCAAGATTTCACTGATATGTCAGATGGAACTGTTACCAACAGAATTGAGAAGGGAAGTACCAACCTTCTGATCATTTGTGAGGTTTTGGTTTGTTTCCCATCCAAAAAGAATTGGAGAATCACATTTTCTAAAATTTCCATTGTCCAGTAACCCAAAATAATTTTCTTCAGGCAGGGAGAGAAGAATAAAAAAGAAAAAAAGGAAGATTAATAAAATGGAAATAAAACGGAACCAGGATACTGGCACAAATGTAAAAAGGCAAGGGATGTTTTCATAGAATCACAGACTGGTTTGCGTCAGAAGGGACTGTTACAGATTATCTAGTCCACCCCCCCTGCTGTGGGCAGGGACATCTTTCACTAGATCAGGTTGCTCAAAGCCCCTTCCAACCTGATCTTGAGCATTTCCAATCATGAAGCATCCAAAGCTTCTCTGGGTAACCTGTTCCAGTGTCTCACCACCCTCATCATCATAAAAAAAAAAAAGTCTTCCTTATGTCCAAATTAATCTACCCTTTTTTACTTTAAAACCATTTCCCATTGTCCATCACTACAGACCTTGATAAAAAGTCTCTCTCCATCTTGCTTATAAGCTCACTTTAGTATTGAAAGGTCCCAACAAGGTCTCCATGGAGCCTTCTCTCCTCCAGGCTGAACAACCCCAACTCTCTCAGCCTGTCCTGATAGGAGAGATGCTCCAGCCCTCAGATGATTTTCACGGCTCTGCCCTGCAGCCACTCTAACGGGTCCATGTCTTTCTTGTGCTGAGGGCTCCAGAGCTGGATGCAGCTCTGTTTTCTGACAAAATATCTTATCAGTTAACTGAGTAAGAGTGCACCTAGATAGGATGAGTCTAGGAACGACGGAAGGGACAGCTAATGTCAAGGCCTACATTTCTTCTTTGTAACCTTTCCCAGCTTCGTACACATCATGAAAAATGTATTAAGATCTGTCAGCAGAACAGGTTCTGTCTATAGATGCTTAGAAGACAGATTTTAACTTTGCGTATATTCACAGAGATATTCCAGTTTCAGCAGACTTTAGTATGGTTCACTAACTGCATGCACGAATGGAACTCTATGGAGAAACTTTTCTACAATGGGAGTACAAGAGGGAAACGTAGGTCAAACCCAACAAAACCTAACTGAGACTTCTGTTTTGTTTCACCCCCACCTTTTCATGGCATAGTGCACAGGAAAACTCCTGGACTCAAACCAATCCTCATCTATCATCTAGGAAATGCAGAAGCAGAAGTGTTGTGGGAAAATTCAAAGGTCTGTTTTCTTCAGTTGTACTTGGATTTAACAACAATTGGGATTTTCCTTGCAGATAAGCCAGTGAGAAAAAAATATACAGGGGAAATTTGGGACACATACACTGGAAAAATAATTAATGACCACAGATCTATCAAACAGTGGGTATACTTATATTAAAGGGCAATACAGTTTTACAGCTTGAGAGCTGAGAATTTCATTATTTCCATAGAAGCCAGTTGTACCAACTTTTTAATTAATTAATCTATTTTACCACAAAAGGGTTAGAAAATACTTAAAAACATTAAAAAAGGTATATTCAGGGATTTGCAGTTGTTCAAAAAATGTTCTTAATCCAGAACTGGACACCACATACTTTATAAAAAAATTAATTGAAGGCAGCTTGTGTGTATTATGTGCTCTACAGTAGTCAAATATCTGTCCAAAAGAAAAAAAAAATGTATTTGAAGAAAAAATACCTTTCTACTGAAGAAAATTAAGGTTCATATGTCATTGAAGGTTATTAAAGCTGGGCTCAATGCCATGTTTTGCCTTGATCCTTGGGATTCCAGTAAAAGATTGATTGTTTTTTTCCCAACAATTAAACTCCCCTGCTTTCTTACAATCATGCGGAATGATACCAGTTAGACTTGTAATAAATTGCTTACATTTTTCTGAGCATGAGGTCTGTTGATTTTGTAACACTAAGCATTTTCTTTCTTTTCTTGTCATGTATTTTTTTGGCTATGATAAGCCATACGGAGCATGTAGTGTATTTGCTGTATGACAAATTTGCTATTCTTAAGGAAAACCACACTGGCTACGTAGGAGGTAGAATATGTGGACACGGGCCACCATTTTGTGGCTTTACCTTCGACTTTTTCTGGTCATCGCTGACAACAACAAAACATTTTGCAGACAAATCTATTTCTCTGAAAAAATGAAGTCTTTTTCTTTGGATGGAGGATAGAACAAAGACCCCAGCAGAAAAAACAGCAGTGCTGCCTAGGAAGCAGCTGTATGTGACTTAAATGAATGCACGCACAGTTTATTTTTCCACCTGTGAACCACTACATGTCATAACCCTTTTACTTTTTAGCTTTATGTTCACTGTTGGTGCCTTCCTCTTCCACACCTCTTTTTGCCGTCTTCCTTGGGTAGTTCGTTGAGGTCCTTGGAGAAGGTGCCTCCTCTGGGCCAGCTCCCTGGGAGCTGCCTGTGCTCAGTGCAAGAGTGAGAGAGCTGCAAACAGGTGTCCAAGAGAGGTGGCTGAATTGCCCTTTAGAAGCTTCTAGCTTTTTTTTTTTTTTTTAAGCAGAGCCTGAAAGGTTAAACCAGCCCATCTTTTAGGCAAGTAAAGGTGCTTCCCACTTGGAGTAAGCAGTATGGGCATAAATAACCTGTCCTAAGCTGGTGAAACCTGCTACAGTTATTCATCTGGGCTTCAGACAGGCTGAGTTATAGAGATCTGGTTGTCATAGGAGATGAGGTTGAGAAGAGCTTCAAAGCACCTATTTCCCACTTAGAGTTTAGAAAAATTCAGTTGGAGTATGAAGGCTTGCAAATCAATAATGCCCAGATGGCATGAGAGGAGCTGCTAAAAAAATTCGTTTTTTATTCCTTCACCTCTGTTATAAGTTGAACATGGATAACCAGCTCAGACTGGCCATCTAACCTTTGATACAGTTAATGTCCATTTTCCATCCATATTTCTTAGCTGAAAGAAAGCCTATGAGCTGATTTTGAGTCCCATGTTCAGAGCGACTGTCATATGAGATCTGACCACATCTCTCAGACAAAGCCCATAATGGTCCAAGAAAACCATGGTGGGAATCGAAGACCAGCTGTGTGGAAAATTCAGTGTTTTTTCAACATTTGCTGTCAGGCCTTAGTGTCCAATCTTTTTAGCCTTTGTCCCACTGCTGGGCAGTTAAGAGATTTCATACCTTCCCGACATCAGTAGTTGCTGGAGTTGCTTCTCTCCTGGTCTTCTCTGCGGCGCCTTATGTGTGTTGAGAAACATTGAGGTGCTTTGGGAAAGCGTTGCTGTTCACACAGCTTGCTCCCTGGCTGCTTTCCTCCTGTTCGGTCTAGCTGTAAATGTCTTCATTATCTATGTACACACATAGAAACCCCAGTAAAGAAATTCCTTCACAGAGCAAGTAGTTAGGGACCATGGGTGAAACAGTGAGCTGCTCTGTCTCATGGTCTCATGTTTTTCAGAGTTGGGTGTACTTGAGCTGTGGGAGCCTGAGCTGAAGAAAGCTTCCTGGAGATAAACTTCTGATCTTGCTCAGGTTGGGATTGTTGGCTGAGAGACAACAGATGCCTCTGGCTGGAAGTTGCTCTTCTAAAGACTATTTCAGCACCTCAAGTCGTTACAAAACTTCCACTCACATTCCCTGCCTACAAAGTCCCGCACATGAGACTTCTAAGCCTTCCATTAGTAAAGCAGACGTGTGTACAGACCAGGTACTGAAATTTGCATCCAGGATCTGCTTTATCTTGTTCATTTTTTAATAACTCATTTACCAAAAAAGGTGGGAATATCAGCTGAGTTCCTGTTTTTCCTCGTTATTGAACAATTCAGGTAGCTCCACGACAGCTAAAGAGGATAGAAAGAAAATTGCTGCAAATTATAATACAGTCTTCAGTGAGTTGAACCATAAGCCTCTTCTAGGCTCATGCATATTCCTTTTTTAAAATGCATTTGTGAAAATGTGCATGTATTCTTTCCCTGCTTACTCAAGATACTCGCAGCATTGCTGCTTGCATTAAAAATTCTCTTCCTTTGGCCATTTTTTGACATAGTCCCCATGAAGTAAAGAAATGAGGGGAAAAAAAAAAAAAGAGGGAAAGAATTTTTGCAAGGGCTTCTCTCTCCTGTCATCTGGGGATTATTAGTTTACAAACCCTCAACCTTTGACCTGGTATTTTTGCTGAAGTCTGAGTGAAGAACAAGCTTCCTTTGAAGCTCTCCTCATCATGTACCGAGGAATGCAGGATCGCCAGCACTTTGACTGTTTAAAGCCTGGATGAGTTATCATAGCAGGTTTCTCTGGCTCTGGATGGGGGCAGGGCTCTTTCCCCTCATGATCAATCAAGAGGGATCCATCTCATCTAATTTTTTTTTCCTCCGTAAAAGCTGTCTATCTATTTTCAGTATTCATCAAGGCACCCTCCATGGAGACACGTAGGCACCCGGAGAGGCCATTTCAGCTGACATGATAGGATGTGCCTGGAGGTGATTATTTCTCTCCACTGAATGTAGAGGGGGACCAGACAGATAAAGTCTAATCAGAGAAAATCAGCCGAGCAAAGACTCGAGTTTATAGTCACCATTAGAAAGAAGCCCAAAACCTTATTTCTCCAGTGTTTGCAAAAACTCTCTGTTACCCAGCACTGCCACACTCAGGCATCCAGACAAAGGATTTGGGAATAAAGACTATGGCTCCCAAAGAAATATCTTTATCTACATATTTTTAGAGAAATCCAGTATAAACTGCTGAAAATAAAATCTTGGAGTTTTTGCTTCTTCTTGTTCCAAGTAAACAAAGAAAGCTGAGAGAGTCTCATTTCTTATCATTTGCACAAATTTGTCAAATCTTGGTACTCTAAGCAGTACTGCCAACCCTCACAATTTCTGACAGACCTCACGATAATTCATACTACTTACAAATGCCTTGAAAACATCCAATATGCAAGACTTCTTTTAAAAAGAGAAAATGTTAGCCATTATGATTACAGAGAAAAGCTAAAATATGCACGACTGAAATGCACTTTAAAAAGAAATAAGTGCTAGAATATCCTATATTAATTACATTGACATGTTCATTCTGTTCTATTCTATTTTGTTCTATTCAGCTTTATTCTATTCTACATATTTAAATTAAGACTCAGCCAGGTGGTAATGTCTACATGTTTTCTGAACAGGGAATAAATTAATTAAAACAAAATCAAGATCACAAGCAGTGCATATAAAAGCAGTCGTGCATGAAGAGGTAAATGTATTCCAGAGGAGATATGTAAGAGTAACAGCAGTTTCCCAGTTGCTTCACTGTGTATTCTAAAGATACTACTCCAAGGACACATATTTTCCCACAAATACATATCTCAGTAAGCATATTTTTCAGAGATATGAGCTTCATTCCTATGAGTTAGTGCAGAGGGGGAAAAAAAAAGTACTGGGTGAGAAGAGTTAGAGCTTTTGATTAGAATAGCATTATATTTATAGCCACTTTACTATACTGATAAAATTAAGAATTTGTACTTGGGTTATTCATCCCTACTTTGAAAAAGGACAAAATGGTTACCCTCTAGCAAGGACCTGGCAGGGGAATCATAATCTTAAAAATCTGGGACTGACTGAGGTTGAAAGAAGAGTGCCTTTTTGAAAAGAAAACAGCACGAGCACTCCTCACTTCTCCCTGCCTTGTTCGAAAGGGAATCCTATTTTAATGCACTACAATACATGGAGCTAAAGGGCACAGGGGCAGTGGGCACAGGACCCCCCTGTGATGGGACCGCCACAACCATGGAGCAGCCTGGAGCCGCGTGTGGCCGCACGTGCACAACCAGCCCCTGGGTCCTTCCCTCCAGCACGAGCCAGCCCGGGACACTGGGCAGCTCTTCCCTCCTCCCAGCCATCGTCTTCAACAGCCATCAGGTGTAATAAGGCAGTTTGCAGCACATCCTGAATGACAAATCGTTGTATGTTTTACCCAGGAAATATGGCAAAGCCAGACAGAAATTCACCGTGTTGCACAAGACAACCTCGCTACTGCACTGGGGCTGACATGGAGGCAGTGCTGTCAAATGTGGTAAAAGAGGGAAAAAGCTTAAAAGGCAGAACGTTTGGGAATGCTAACAGAAAGGATGCAGACGTGCCAATGAGTGCAGCTAAACACCTCTTAACCAAGGGGGAGCTGGGAATAGTAGTGATGATCCAGAAGGCAAAATATCCCCTATCTACTAGGATTTATTTGATGCTAACATATCTTTAATATAAAAGACAAAACCTGGACAAAATAGTGGCCTGTTATGTTTGAGCTTTTTGGTCAAACATGCAGTTCTTGTCACAAAGGGAGGAAATAAGGATCATAGCTTCAAAGATGGAAGGTTTGACAGCAGGTAACTATAGTGCATTGATTCTTCTTGCCCTTGGCCCTGTGACACAGTAGGTAGGAAAACTCTTAAGAGAGTCAAGACGACCTTTCTGTTTGGAAATAAAACTGCTTTTCCCCTCCATCCTGAAAAACTGGGTGTGTTTTGTTTGAATGAGGACTATAGGCTGAGGTGCACTCTCTGTCACGGCATCACCACCATTGCTTTACAATGATAAAAGATAGGGAGAAAAGACTCCTGTCTTTTAGCAGCAAGTGAAGACTGATGGTGGCTCTATGGTATGATATGGATAACATGGATGTGCTGTCTGGAACTGACTCTCAAATTGGGATTCATCCTACCTAACTTGATATGTCTACCATAAGAACGTTTATACTTGGGTTGCTCACCCATACCTCTTTCACAGTGAGAGAAAAGAAAGAGGCACTCCCAAGATTTGGCTTTTGTAGCATGTGTAGAAACGTATCTTATGAAGGGAGGTACCTATTTCCAGATGAATTTCACCTACTAAGTCCTTGGTAGGTAATACAGTCAGATGACCAACTCAGATGTAAACATCTACATCTGGTCAGATAAATCATGCCTGAGTGCCCTGTTGACTGAATTCCTAGTGTAGCATGGAAAAAATGCATTGATGTCTGTAAAAAGATGAAAGGCTTTAGAAAGTAACTGGAATTTTAAAATATGCCTACCTCATTTAGGAGTACAAAATGAAGTTACTTCCTTGCATAAGGCACTTCAACATTGTCCAAATGTCTTATTTTATGCTTGGTATTTGATTACATATGTAAACATATTGCTCTTTGTTGGAAGCCCTTAGAAAGAAATCTTCTGTTGTTGAAGTGAAAATGGATCATGGAAAGAAGAAATAAATCAGTGGCTGTTGTGCAGTTGTTATGCAATTTTTCTTTTCAAAAGCCTACCTATTCTCCTACAGGTTTCTTTTGTTCCTGGCTTGTTGCTTGATAACCTTAATTAGTGATTACCATCTCATTTTAAAACCCATAATCCAAATGCCATAGACAAATGACTAGTGTAACTGATAAGTCAGTGTTGCATACATTGGATATGGTCTCTGAGCATGGAATATTTATTCCGACATTTAGAATGCGATTTTGCTGCTGTGCCTGCCCTGAAACTGTTGGAAGCAAATCCTGATGTCCTTATTCTGTTTCATCGTACTTCTTACTGAACCACTTCTGTCCTACGTTGAGACTTCTTGCTACAGCAATGCACTGCTTTAGAATGTAGCATTCATTACCAAAAAGTACATGTACCTTACATGTTTCTAAAGCAAGTCCCAAGAGATTTAGGCTACTTTTTCTTCTCATCTCAAACCAGTTTTGTTCATGTTTTCCCGATAATTTTTTATCTATTTCTTGCTTTATATGACTGCATTAAGAAGCAGAGAAAAATCAATATGTACTGGTTAGAGCATAACATTTAAAATAGTAATATTAAAGAGTTAAAAGTAATGTACAGAGAAGAAAGCATTTAAATGAACCAGACCAGGTGAAAAAGAAATGCACATCATGCACAGAGAATGTGTTTATTGGAGTAGTCCCAGTTTCAGATCAAAGATATTGGAATAGTGGCTGGAATCCATGAAGTGTTTTCAGTGCCAGTAAATGTTTCATGAAACCACGCAGGGAAGTCTAAGATGTTCTTTTTCAGTATCATATTAAAAGAGGAAAAAAAAAAACCAAACCAAAAAACAACCCAGACCAGAAGTTGTTAAACCTCTGATCAGGATTTCCTCTATTCTATAACGTACTAGAAGACAGTTCTTTCACATACAAATTCTGACGTGAAAGAAAAAAAGAAAAAAAAGTTGGAATAAATGTTGGCTGCTGAACAGCAGCCAAAAACTGCAGCAGGACTCAGTATCAGAACGATGAGCAATTGCACATGGGTACACAGCAGATCAAGATTTTGAAGCAAGACCTTGTGTGTGTTTACTGTGACCTGGAGTTCTCTTTGCCAGAGAGGAGAAAGGAGTCCAAAGCAAGAACCTGGGCATGCTGAAAAGGTGTCTAGAACGGGGCATGGATAAGGCCTTATCATCTGTGTTGACTTTGGCTGTGTATGTATGTGATAGCTAGAACTTATAAACCTGTCAAAAGAAAGGATGGGGAAGATGAACTGAGAAAGTCTGATGCTGGGATTTCTACTAAGCTTCCAAGGTCACTTTGGGCTACTGGAATAAAATGTTAGGGAATGGGGATTTATTTCTGAAATATTTCTTCTTTGGCAATGGGCAAAAATGTAGACAAATAATCCAGCTGTATGGAAGTGACACGATCTATCACAACAAAGCATGAGAACCTGCATGAGAGAGAGAG
The DNA here is from genome assembly GCA_018403395.1 of Gorsachius goisagi. NCBI lineage: Eukaryota > Metazoa > Chordata > Aves > Pelecaniformes > Ardeidae > Gorsachius > Gorsachius goisagi. The sequence goes on along the minus strand of BOSO01012306.1, from coordinate 7,918 downwards.
ACACTTCCAGGGGCAGTTCATCACTTCCAAAAATAGATATTTAATACAGGTAGAACAGTTTTGGGATAGGAAGATAGACTTGGATAGCTCATTAATGGAATATAGAGTAAGCATAGTAAACAAGGTCAAACACTTTTTTTTTAATTCAATTGACCTAGGGTGAAATGTGTCATCCTTAAATGCCCAGCTACGACCCTCATGGAGATTTTTTACCAGTTGCTTCCAGCTGCTCTCTGGAGCTGAGAAAAAATTCTGTATGTTGAACTATTTGAAAACATTCCCATTAAAAAAAATCATTTGAAAATGCGGTATGTTGAGGTCAACATCTTTCAATTGAAAGTCTTTGGATTTGATGAGTATTTGAAAACAAATAGAAGGTATAGTTTCTGAGGTAGTTCGATCTGGACTTCTAACTGGTCGACCATCAAAAGTTGCGTTGTTCAGACCAGGCACCCTTTTTGCACTTACGGTATTGCTATGACTAATTAGGTTGGGATTGTTTATTTTGCAGGAAGTTTCAGAAAACCCAAAATTTTCCATGAAAGAGCTCTTCAGGTTCTGGCCAGCACCAATGGTAGGAGCTGTATCACCAGTTACCATAAAGCTCTTCTGCCCAGTAGTCTCCTGGCTTGTTTCAATATTTGACTTCATGTCAATTTTCTGCAAAAGTAGACCAGTAATCAGATCTTTGGTATCGCCCTTGTCTTATATCTCTTTGCTTACAGCTTTACTTCAGTTACAAGAAGCATGCGTATATCTAAACTGTTTTGAGCTGTCACTAGCTACCTTTGCATTTATCTTCACAACTCTGTTCACATGTAACACTACCTGCACCAGCCTGAGCAAGTGGGACCTGAGCACAATCACTAAGCAAACATCTCAGCAGAGACCATAGAGGTTTGGCAACTTGCTCAGCCACCTGAAGAAGCCGAGCCCCTGTTTCAGCAATAAAATATTCACATTCAGTAACAAGTCTGAAAAATGTAATTTTTCTAAAGCTTAAAATGATCTCAGCTCTCTTGATTTCATAAGGTAGGAGTGGACTGAGATCAGAGGCAGTAATATTAAAACTCCACAAGAAAAAAACATTCTCACATGAAATTTAGAGACAACTAATGTCAGGAAATCTTACAGGAAGGTTTGTCCCATGAAGATACATAACAAGACTCTTCAGACAAAAATTTAGTATAATTTAAAAAATCCAAGTACCTTGTGCCCTTTGGAAATTCATCTGTCATTTCTGCATCTTAGGATTCTTTTAAAAACAAGAACTGATACATAGTTTACTTTTTGTACTGGTTTTGTGATTCTGTGAACAGTTATTAATTTCTCATTAAAGAAAGTCTTATTTGCATTTTGATTTATAAGTTACCCATGTAGATCTCAGCTTGCTAGGATTCAGCCTGAAGATGAAGGGCTCTGAAAATGAGCTATCTAAGTAGTAATATCAATAAAAGATATTTTTGTCCTCTACTTTTTCTATGCTTTCTTTGCTTTTGGGCAGGTAAGCATGTTGGCTGAAACAAATCTCGTAACTACTGAAGGTCTCTCTGTATTCAACCAGCTGTTTTCTATGGAGGTTGTGCAAAATGTAGGTGTTCAGGAGCACTGTTTTTTCTCCAACAACTTGGTCTATTTCCAGCAGTGGCCTGTGACTGGGGAACCACATTAGGACCTGCATTTACGCGTTTCCTCATGCAGTGTTTATTATACAGACCATCAGGTTTGACTAGAAATTAATGTCTTTAATACAAGAACACATTCCTTGAGTCTGTGCCTTTCCAGTAATAAAAGCAGAGCATCTTCACAAGGACAGTACCTTTCAGTGAGATTCATCTCTCCTGACTCTGGATAGTAACAATGAAGATATCTGCACCCAAGATTATTGAATCATCTTAAGCTTCATTTGCAGTCAACAGAGAAAACTTCTAGGGTGTGAATCATGGGGCTTATTTGAGATTTTGTAAAGTGATGAATTGCACTTAGAAGAACACCTTTCTCTCTGTTGACTGCAAAGTGAGCCTGGGATGTTTACCTGCGTTGTAATTACCTAGTGCTACAACTTGTATCATAAAAAAGAGAGAAAGATGGAAAGAGGTTTCTTGTTGGAATAATACCTCATAATCTAAAGGCCAGTACTGGCCCTTTAGGACTCATAACTAATTACTTCTGACTATGAGCTTTATACATATGACTCGGTATTTCTGCTGCCTCCTTGTAACTCATTTATTGGGTCACTTGTAAGCTTATTAGTTGCACTCCCTCCTCTTCTGACAACTGTTGGCCCAATTGTCCGAAACTAGTAGGATCTGATTCATGACCTGTCTTGACCTCTCATTAAGATTACAGCTGGTCTCCAGTTTATCAGAAACAGTCTGAAACAATTTTAATCAGTGCTGACCCCCACAGCCAAGCAAGCAACCCTATTAAAATTAATGAGATGACAACCCTGTAAGAGCAGGCAAGACTGACTGATGGGGAAGCTACCTGATGGCAGCAGAGTCTCTTGACAAATCAGACGCACTCAGGTGTCTTGTCAACTTTGCACTCACTTTAGTTTCCCACATGAGCCACCAGAAATAGACACTTCTGCTTCATTCCACCTAGCACTCTCTTCCTCAGGGTGAACAACTGCCTAGAGCAATGCAGTTCTATTACTCTCGGAGGGTCATATAGGAATTATGTAGCGACACTGTGGCCATGTAATTCTGATAATTTGAAGGAGAGTGAGACGAGAAGAAAGTGCTACAATAGGAGGTGGAAGTTTCCTTAAAACCCTATTATTCCACATGAAATGAACAACTTACAAATCTGTATATTTTTAAAAGCAGAATGTTGATTGTTTATGTCTGTTGAAAGTTCATCTTAAAAATAGTATATCTATGTTTGTAAAATATCTGAGGTAGCAGTGGTGTCTCTGTAGAATTCCATTTGAGCACTTCTTGTTCCTCTATTCCTCAGTTGGTCAAGGTTGTCTTTCTTCAAAGCACATCACAGCCAGGGATTCCTTTTCTACTGAGAGGTATGAAAATGAAGGATCATGGAAATTAAGTCTTATAAAGAAGAAAAATTAGGGTGAAAATTGTTCAGATACTCATAGGCACTGTTCTGAATTAAAGCTGGTTTTAAAAAAAATACTTAATTGAAAGGTCATTTTTGTTCCATGAAAAGGGTAGCTCTGTCCTCACATAACTTTGGCAACTATTTGGAAACATTACAGAATGGCCTACAGATTCCATGCACACACAGCCCCAATTTACCATCCTCTCTCTTACATCTTCCATAGCTTGGTATCGTATCTCATGAGGTATTCCACCCAACAAAAGAGGTCATGTTCAAAGGAGTATGCTGAAGACTTCAGTCCATTAAGTCTTAGAATAAGGTTGGATTAACTCCACTGAAACTAGTAGAAAATGCCTCACGTTACTGGGTTCTAATTCTGAGCCCTCAATATATAAGACCCCAGAGCATATTGGACATTGGAAGTTCATGTTTCTTGGCTGATGGTAAGTGCTGCTGATAGGAGAATTCCTCTGGTTTCCATCAGGGACAAAGCTGGTGGTCTCTGGTTTTCTTCAGCTTTAATCCTTTAGCTGGTCAGGAAAGCTATTTCAGAGAGCGTTAGGGAAGAATACATGGAAAGGGGACAGAGGCCTCTGTGCTATGCAGCTTTCAAATCTTGAGGGAACAAACAGGTAGGGTGCAGGGGACCTCTGAAAGTCTGCGAGTTACAGAAAAATTGTCAAAGCTTTCATGAAGGGTGACTGACTCCATAGTAAATTGGTGGAGAGCTGGAGAAGTAGCTCAGAGCAAAAGCATCTTATGTTTCTTATCAAACACTCCAAGGTTATCGCAAACAGCTTCACACGGGGGGGCTCCATTAACTGAGATTCCTTCCCCAATAATCCGCACTGCCTAAAAGTTTCTCTCAATAGCTTTTTGTCTGACCTTCTAGGTAATTGCACATGACCTATAATTGCAGACTTCTTTTTTTTTTTTTTAAATTTTAATTCAGTGAACACAACTGTTGGCTTTAGGATTTTGAGACTCAGTATCTTATTTTCAGGGGCTGTCATTAATATTTAACTACTCTGTGGATTAGGTTACCTTTATGTTTTGTACATAGGCGAAAGGGCAGGGGGAAAGCAAAAAAGTAGCAATTATGGGATTGTTTTCAATTTTTAAATAAGCTGGAGCATATTTAGGCACCAGTACTTTTTGCAATCGTCTTAAAAAGAAACTTTCTTACATATTGTATGAGGTTTTATTTTATTTTTGCAGGCTGTAAAGAAAAATACCCAAGAACTCTGATCAGTGCAGTGACCATGCAATTTCCCATACAGCTATAACACACACAGCTCCACCACCAGAGAAATAATATCCTTCACTATTTCAGACCGAATACTTATGAAGGCTCAGCGGAGTGTCACATTAGAAATTCTGCAGCTCCATTTGTTAATGATCCATGGAGTGAGTTGGAGCAACCAAACTCAACCTTGATTATAGAAAGAAGGACAGGATGGTAGAAGTCACTCCTGAACATAACAGCCTGGGAAATTCTTTACAAGCAGCCAGGAAAGAAGCTGAGTCGTGTTTCTGCAATCGGGAAAGATAACAGGACAACTAAAGATAAACACAGAGGACCCAGACAGTGCTCTGCAGCATCTAAAAATAGTTTGTTCCCTGCATCTGAAGACAACAGGACTGTGTTCTGGGGGGGACGAAGAATGGAAGGTGGAAGGCAATGGGTGACTAAAGGCAGTTTGATTTATGTTTTATAAAATCTCCTTCTTCCTTCTCTTTCTTCCAAATCCAAGGTACTGAACTTTGCTTCCTTCAGACAATGTGAGACAATCGCCCCATCCCCACACATTCTCCCTCTCAAAATTAAGTAAGGGAACAAAAAGATGGGAACAAATACTCTGATCACTGGGGTTGGGAAAGAGGAGTGAGTTCCTCCTCTCTATAATGGGTCTTGACTTTGCACAGGACCTTTTCCTAGCCATCTCAAGACTGAGGTATTGACATGGCCTAGAAACACGAGTTCTCTGCTCTTGGAGACTGAGCCAAGCTGCTTTGGGAAGGAAAGTCTGCAAACAGCACTGGTGACTGCTGTTGTCAAGATGAGCATGGATGTGGAGGGTATCATCACACTGTGGGCGGGACAAGGGACTGTGAGCGGCTACCAAGTGACATGGCAACAGCACATCCCTCCTATGTCCCTTTTTCTCCTTATTCAGTAAAGCCATCACTCAGGTGTAAATAAGAGCCACTGCCATGAAGAGTCAAAAAAGAATGCAGGATGGTAAGAGCAAGGAACATATGAAATATGCTTCTCTATTTTAAAGTAGTTGTGAGCCAGAAAAATCAGTGAGACAACTCATGCCTACTTATTAAGTTTCTTCAGCAAAACCCTGTAACAACATGCCTTTTCACCAACGGGACTCAGGACACAGCTGACACTGGGAGAAAATACATGTGGATTTGACAGGGTGCACTCAAAGAGCTGTGGGAGCCGTGGGGCACTTGTGACAAGGTCCTTTCTGACAGCACCAAAATCTCAGTGTTGCAGCTGCTAGACACTCACTTTGACAGAGAGGGAGAAGCAGAGTCCCACGGTCACCCTGTTAGGGCTTTCCAGGGCCAGGGCAAGACAGCTGAGATGCTGTCAGCATCAATTGCGCTGATACTACGGGAGATGGCAGTGCCTTTTCTCTGATAATAAGAATTAAAGTGAATAGGGATTTTTTAAAACAAAATTAGTCTAATTTCTGTCAGGGTCCTATGTGAGACAGGGTTCCCTTAGGAGACAGGAAAAAGAGAAAGAGAGCACAAAGCAGTTTAAAATCTTAACATCAGTTTGGCTACTTTATTCTGAGCTAATATGTGGGTGGATGGAGAAATGAGGGAAGGAGAGGGTGACAATCAACACTCTGCTGCTAGTAGTTGTTGATAGAGAAAAACCAGACTATTGGCATTGATTTTTATGATCAACACTCACTCTCTTCTTGGAATCACCAATATCCTGGCGTTTTAATATTCCTGAATCCTGCCATAGTTCACTGATCTTTCAGAGTAAGATTAGGAGTGGAGGGAATGCATAAAAACAGTTTGTGTTGGTTTGTAATGTCTTATTGCCTTTCAGTGTCTTTGTTAGTAAAAAATATTGGTGCAAAATGTTAAAAGTAGTTTGCTTGGATTTGGACAATGGTTGGTTTTTCTTTTTTGCATTTTTAAGAGCACCAAGTTAAATTGTACCATGTATCTCACTGAATTCTAGCTCTGCTTTATGGTGATAGATTTTGAAGGCAATGTAGTTATCTGGTTTATCTGGTTTGCAATCTCAGCTAGAAACAGAATTTAAACTTTTTAGATCAGAACTCTAACTAAACACTTCTATGTTAGGAAATATTTGATGTGGGATTTTTTTATGGCAGCGTTTTGGCCTGACCATGAGTGTTGGATATTTATCCAGAATATTTTTGCCTGAGTACTTCTCCTTACCTCTTTCTATCCCTTTTACACTCACATACACTCTGCAGACTTTCCAGACAGGTTTTGAGCCACCAAAAGTAGCTGCTCATTCAGCTAAGACAGAGAGCTCTGAGTAATGATTTCTTAAAATAGTTAACTATTAACTAGATAAATGACTGTTGAAGTCATGGGTTCTGCCTTAGGTGCTTAAACTCAAGGAGTAAAATATTTTCCTTTTCTTTATATAGAAAAAAAAAACAACCAGAAAAGTGATACTAATCTGTTTACAAGTAAAGCCAGGGCTTTTATTTGAGTACCAAAAGACTGGCTCCCTATTTAGCCTATTACACTCTGTGGCTCTGTTCAACTTCAGGCAACATGTAGATGATCAGCATTTTGGAGAAAAACCTAAGAGTAAAACCAAAGTAATGCATCTGCATGCTTGACCAAAAACCTAGTAGCCTGACTTTAAACAGTGTTAGTCAATGCATATGATTCTCATTGCCTTTGATTTTTCTTTCTCACCCTTGTTTTCCCTCCACATTAGTTCCTTTTTACCTCCCTTGCTTCTTCCCTTTATTTCTGTTCATCCCTTTATCTGGTTACTGTGGGAATATAGTAACTACTTGATATGTTTCCTTACAAGGATATATGCAGTTATATCTATCTGAATTTAATTCTTTCCTCCACCTTCTGGCAAAGGGACATTCTATTAGATTGCAGACTTCATGGTACAAGAAGCTTCCAACAAGCTGGAAGGGCTCAGAAAAAGAGGTCTCCAAAGCAGCTTTCCTTAGGATTTGCTCCACTTCTTCTTCGTGGGATTGCCTAACAGAGAACATGGAGACAGCCCATCCCAGTGAGCTGCTGGCACTCTGCCCAGTGCAAACCTACCGTGCCTACTGGGACAGATGGGTTCTCACATATCATGCAAGGTATTTCTCAACTATTCTGTGTCCGCATTTGCTCATTTGTTGCCTGCACAGATGCCTTGAGCCAGGACAGACACACTCGATATTACCTTCTCTCTGTTCTCTGAAATGGTGCCCTAACTGTAAAAGGATAATTAGATGCCCACTCTGAGCTGCAGCAGTATGTTGCTTTTTCGCCTGCGATTGACATCTATTCCCTTGGCCCAAAATACCCTCTTTTACTGCAGCCCTCCTATAAAATCAGACTTCAAAAGCTTCTTTTTTTCACATAATTAAACCATTCCTTTCCTTTTGCTTCTTTAGAATTCAGCTTCTTTAAGGTATTTGGGCTTCCTCTTGTTTTGTCACCTACTATCACTCAGCAGAGAAAACGGGTTTTCCATGAAACAATAGGGAGAGGTATTCACAGAATCGCAAGGAAAGGACCTCAGGAGATCATCTAGTCCAACCCTCCTGCTAAAGCAGGTTCACCTAGAGCATGTTACACAGGACTTCGTCCAGGCGGGCTTTGA
>BOSO01012305.1:0-39643 GCA_018403395.1 Gorsachius goisagi | reverse complement strand
ATTAAACTGCCTTTATCTCGACCCACGAGTCTTTTGATTTACTTGTCTCTCCTCTGTCCGGTTAGAGGGGAGTGATAGAGCAGCTTTGGTGGGCCCCTGGCATCCAGCCAGGGTCAAACCGCCACAACAGTTTAGAAAATTGTACCTGTAACATTCATGCTTCAAAATGGATCACGTTATTTCTGGTTTGAGAGACAAAAACTACAACTAATGCAAAAAATCTTTTTCTTTATAATTTTTAAATAATCCAGATAGGACTAAATATTGCCAGGCATAATAATGTGATTCAGAATTGAAGGGTTTTTTGCATCCAAAGGCACTGGTAATGGTCACAGTTTTCTTACACTAGAGTTTCTTATCTAAGCGCAAAGATGCAAGTATACTCCTGCACCTCTGAATTTCTTCATTTAGCATAATCTACTATGTTTACAGGAAAATGGATGCAAGATCATTGTCTCTTCCAAATTTCTCAGTTAAGAAGTACATTTGCAGCACCCTTTGGTTGACACAAGGGAGAATGTTCTTCTATAACTCTGAGACTTCTGGCTTTCTGCAGGTTTTGGCCAAATCTTTAACAGTATTTTAGTACACTTCTGCTTTTTATTCACTAGAGGCATCATGTCTACAAGTACCTAGGGGTTTGAAGGGTGTTTAGCTGACATGTATGCAAACTAATGAAATTTTACTAAATATAGATCAAGTCATTATGCAGAAAGTTTTTCATGGTATTTTTTACATTCCATGCTGAGAATTTTATGTATCCTATTAATTGTTACATTAATTATACTATAGTAGATTTATTTTATATAAAGAAACAATTTTTAAAGGACGTTTTCCTGTAATGTTTAATGAGACAAACAGAAAGATGTTTGTGTTATAAATTGCATTGCTCAAGGTTTTCCACATATTTGAATCAGCTCTTTCTTTTGCAGTCATTTGTAATGTTTTACTATGGTTCTGTATTCAGCAGCACTCATCAGAGGTAAATGGAGGTAGATCAGGTTTTACAAACTTAAAACACATCTATAAAGCTACCACATAACTCAACTTACCATCTCAAGTTAATTAAAACTTGACGGTTTGACCTGAATGTAGCTAGTTGTAGAGTGGAATATCTATAAAAGAAATAATAAAAAAGACTTTTAAACTTACCTACATGCTGCCTGAATCAAAATAAGGAAAGTGCAATGCAAAACTGATTGTTAATATTTATGAGATGAAACTTGCTTTTACCATTCAGAAAGAGAAATAATGAAGGAGCTGTGAAAAGAGAGACAACTGTAGGTTTTACTGAATTTTCTTACTGGAGTTGAGGCTAAAATGGCTGAGTAATGAAAGGACTTAAGCAACAGAATTCAATAGTTAGCATTTTGATTAGATATAATTTTAAGTGCAAAAATATTTGCTGAACATGTTATACAGTTAATTTTTTGCTGACATTCCTAGCTACATTGACAAACACAGCAAACAAATATTGAAAACAATATTTTCTAATATATTTGATCAAATTATAAGAAAACTGTTTTATTAACATCTACAATTAATATGTAATTAAGACTACTTCTGAATGCAACCTCAGAATGATTGAATCACATAATACTTTGCTTTTTAATACTTTATTCTTCTGGAGTTAATTCTTGAAGTGAACAGTCTACATCACTTTGTAAAATCCTGCTTCCAGTTAAAATCTTCCAGTTTTAAGAAGCCTAATAAATTTGAAATATGTTGTATGTCCTCTTCTGGGGTTTGAGTTGTTTTTGTTGTTGTTGTTGTCTTGTTTTGGATTGTTGGGGTTTTTTTCCTTCTTTTCCTCTATGTCTTCTTCTATTGTCTCTGAATTAGTCTGGCTACACAGTCTCTTGGAACAACTGCAACATTCCTTGTCATTGACAGGAGCTGAAGGTCCCTGTGATTGTTGGGAGAGGAAGCCTTTACTCAAAGCTCAGTGCAAAAATGAACCTGTCCTTCCAGCAATCTCAAGTACCCCCTAAAAGAACCTGAAAAAGTTTTAAGAGTTTGATCATTCATAGGCATATGTTCTACAGTGTGCTCTGAATGAGGATGAAACAGCAAGTGCCGCTGAACTGGATTAAAACACAAACAGCCACACACACACACACACAAAAAAAATCCGACATAAGAGGCTCCAGATAAAGAAGTTCAAATCCATTCTGGGCAGAAAGAGAACATCTAAGAAAGTACTGGTCTCAGTTCCACTGTGTGGACTGTTGAATGTGTGATGACATACAGGCAGAAATGGGATAGTAGGCAATGATCAAGTTATGAAAAAATGAGATACATTATGAACTGAGAATTTTCAATGACCAACACCATATGTACAAAAGAAGTGAGTACATGTTATCAGTGATGGGACTAGATAATCAGATTTATTCAGAACAGAGCTGTTTCCTACACATAGCATTAAGAATGGCTTATTGAATACTAAGGTAGTTGAACTCCAGGCTTCTGACAGGATTTGCTAAACTTTTTGGCAGACATGAATGTCCATGGATACCCAACATGAACTGATCTAGGTACTAGAGGAATCTGTAGACTGCAAACCACAACTCTTGACTTCCTTACTGGAAGAGAAGAAGGTTTTGAAGAAGATATAACTTGGGACCATAAAGTCAAGGTGCAAAAAACTCATGAACCTGTGCTAGTATATTACTATACAAAAAGGTTGAAACTGATGTCATTTTTTATGTGACAAAAGGTAAAACCCATGAAAATAAAAAAAGTTGGGGAATAACAATCTAAAACAGGTGCCTATGGGTTTTCCATGGAAGTCTATTAACCCCCTACATACCAGGTGACAGGATATTTAGAAAGCTGCTCCAAAAAAATGAGATGCTGAAAAATAACACTGCTTCAATAGCCAGACTGTGAGGAACTTACTCCTCATTGCTAGGTGAGATGTTAGCTTTCATTGTAAGGTAGGTTTTTGCTTGAAAGGGAATTGGAAGTCATCATAACACATTTTAGATGTGGCTTCATGAGATTTGAACAAAGAACATGCCAGTTGCATAAGCTGGTTTCCCAAGAGATAACATATGTGGGAAACAATAGGGACAGAAGGCACTTCACAACCCCATAGAAGGTCAGATGTCAGCTTGATCTTACTACAACACTGGAAAGGAATTTAGGTTTGTGGGGTTTTTTTTATTTCTTGTTAATATTTAATGCAAGGAACTATACAATCATTGTAATTTAATACTTCTTTGTTGCTAGGTGGTCTTTTGGTAAGACACTCACCAAGAAGGCCTCACCCAAACCCAAGAGCTTGTTTTATAAAGTAAACTATTCCTGACTTTTTGAGGGAGCACTATAGAACAGTTTAAATCACTCAGAGACAAATGATGTCTTGGGGGTCATATTGCAGCTCATTGCAGGAGGCACAGAGCTGAAGAAATTAATATTTTTCTTTTCCATGGAGATAAACATCCTACAGACCAAAGGGAAAAATGATAGACAAGAAGCAGAATCAACTGAGAGAATGTAAAGCAAAAGAGGTTGCTATAACATGGGAGACAAAGGCTTCTGTATGCAGGAAAACATGTCCAGCTCCAATTACCAAACAGCTGTATGAAGCAGCAACACAAGAGAGAAGTCCAGTTTATAATGGAATACCTATTGAATTTATTAACCACAGACTAGGGATAACAATAAAAATGGAACAGAGAAGAGGAGCACAGTGACAAAGAGAGAGAAAATGAGTAACAACAAACCTGAGCAGACAGGAAAAAATAAAATCAGAAAAAAAGCAGAGGGCATACATAAGACTGTCCAAGAAAATTATGTCAGGAAAAAATGAAAATTTCTTTATTGAAACAGCAAAAATACAAACAAGAATGTTCCTAGCAGCTCAAAACCCTGGTTTCCAGGTTTATTATTTCTGTCTTTATTCCATTTGGTCTGCAGCTTTCAAGTCTCTAGCAATGGAAAAATCCATTGCGGATTCATGTAGGATTCCACTTGAGCTTTGGCTTCATTTGCAAGAAAGAGGTCCAAAGAAACTACAGGATGGTCAACCCCAGTCCCTGGGAAGCTGATGGAACAACTAATCCCGGAAACCGCTTCCAGGCACATGAAGGACAAGACAGACATCAAAGACTAGTTGACATGGATTTACCAGGAGGAAGTCATACTTGACCAACCTGATAACCTTCTATTATGAAGTGACTGGCATGGTAGGTGAGGGGAGAGTAATGGATATTGTCTACCTAGTCTTCAGTAAGGCTTGCAACACTGTCTCCCATAACATTCTCTTAGGAAACCTGGTGAAGCATGGCCTAGGTGAGCAGGCTCAACTAACCAGGCTCTTTTCAGTAGTATACAGTGACAGGACAAGATACAAGGGGCACAAACTGAAACACAGGAGGTTTTGACTGAACATAAGAGAAAACCTTTTTACCAGGAGCATGACCGAACACTGACACAGCTTGCCGAGAGAGGCTGGGGAGTCTTCCTCTCTGGAAAAACTCAAAAGCTGTCTGGACCTGGTCTTGGACAACTACGTCCATGAGGCACTGCTTGAGACGGGGCTTGGACAAGATTCCAAAGGTCCCTTCCAACCTCCACTATTCTGGGATTCATCCAAAGGTTTGAAGAAAGTGTTTTAGACTGTCCAGTTTCCCTAAGCCATTTCACACCTTCCTAGACTTAATAACAGACCAGAATAAGCTAGCCATACAGGTCAGGCTTCCTTGGGAATTTGAATACTTCAAAGTTTTATTCCCAAAATATTATTACTTGGTACCATAAAATAAAAAATGTAAAAGAGAAAACCTTTAAAAGAATAAAAAAGCTGCAAAAAAATCTTGTTAGAGAGAAAATATGACAATTTGCATGGATGTTGAAGAGAGAGAAACAGAATTCAGAGGAGAAACCTTTGGGGATGGCCATATAAAACACCTCCATAGTCTGAATGCTATCTGCAATTGCAGCATCTCTGGAAATGCTTTAATAAGAAACCTTGTTTTGGAAACATAAAGACACTTCCTTTTTATTAGGAAAGTGACAAGGTACATTATACAAGCTGGGCTTTTGACAGATATGACGTAGTGGGGGGTCATTAAATGTGGCAAACCCAATATGTGACACCTGGAAGCCCTGAGAATGTCTGCTGCCTTTTTGAAGCAGAAGAGAAGGAGCTAGAGAAAACCCAAACCAGTTTCATTGCTTAATATTTGATCTTCAGGGTTAGATAGTAAAAAGGACAGTGAAGTGTCTATTAGTGTTAGTCAGAACATATGTTTTTGTCACTACGCATTATTAATAATGAATTATTAATTAATTAATAATTATTAATAATGAATTATTGTAATCAGATTATATATTAAAATGTATTAATCTCCTGAGGAAAATCACTGTTTGAAAATCTATGAACAGGTCTGCCAGTAGACTATATGACTGTTTTACTTAACGATTTTGGAGGATATATAAAATGGATGGCCAGGTGGCAGAAGCTCTGGGAAAAAAAAGGTAGTCTTTTTATATGATGAAATGAATGCAAACTTAGTTTTCTTTTTTTTTTTTGGTCATCAATACATACGTAAACTACATTGTTTTCTTTGTATTTATAAAGCTGATACTGCTTTTACTAGTTTGTTGTTGTTGAATCTCTGGGGTTCATTTTGTGAGATTTCTCATCCAAAACCCAGGTTATAAAATCTCATCATTCAAACCTAAGGCATTTGAACAAAACATAATGATAATTTTTTTTTTATTTTCAAAACAAGCAGGTAGTGTAGCCTAAATGTCTTTTTTTAGAAACAGCCAAAACACATAATTTAAAATATTGCCAGTAGTACATTAAATAAACAGTTTCTTCAGTATACTAGTAATAAGAACTTTTAGCTGTTGTGAACAGTGCTTCCACAGCATCAAAGCTTTCTCTCTTTCCCAGTCTGCACTCCCCATCCCCACAGTGCATAGGCTGGGTTTGAGCAAGAGGTTGGTAGGAGGACATAGCCAAGAAAACTTACCCAAATTGGTTACATGGAATGAAATGGAAGCTCATGTGAAGGAGGAGGAAAGGGGGGCATTCATGGTTATTGCAATTTTCTTCCCAAACAACTATTACACATACTGACACCCTGCTTTCCAGGAAGTGAATAAACATCTAACATCTAAATGGTTGGACTTGGTGATCTTAAAGGTCGTTTCCAACCTAAATGTTTCTATGATTCTATGATCAGCCTGTGATAGGAAGTAGTGACTGAATTCCTCTTTCTGCTTGGCTTGCATGTGCAGCTTTTACTTTAGCTATTAAACTGTCACTATCTCAATCCTTGGGTCTCCTCACCTTCCATTTTCTCCCTGTTTCACATGAGACGGGGGTGAGTGAGCCACTATGTGGTGCTTGGCTGTTGGTTAAGTGAACCCATCACAGATGCTTTCATGCTCTTGCTGCTTGTCTGCTTGTCAACCCATGCTCCTTCTGCCTCCATCTGCATTTACTAATCCCTGTTCACTGATGCTGAGATAGGTGATATAGATACATCAGGGAGTTAACAGTTAATGCTCATATTCTAAACCATCTGTGAGAATACAATGCCATGAAGCTGATGGCATAAAGTTACCACAGGTGATGATGGTCCCTGATGAGATCTTTTCTTAATCTGGTCATGACGATCAGGCTTGAAAGCTCTTCTAGAAGAGAAGTTTCTGTATACATGATGGGTTTTGGTTTTTTACTCCCTTTTTCTGGTTTCACTATTGCTTATGTTCTTTTAGGTTTGGCAGTCATCTTTCTTTGTATCTAGTAAGAAGTTCTGCCTGGAAGCAGTCCCTTGTCCCTTCTCTGCTGCATGGCCTACCAAATTTTTCTTTCTTAGATGTACAACTGCACCCATCTTCGCCTCTAGGGCGGTTACTTTGCTCACATGTTTATATAACATGATTATAAACTGTGCCTGATTATTTCATGAGAGTGTAACAAAATGATTATATACTGATTTCAGTTCCATTGTTTGTGCATATTTAATAAACTAAAGGTTCAAGGCAAAATAATATTATTATATACATCCTAATCAGAATGGTTTTGATTTATAGATGTCACAGGCTTCTGCTTTGGCTGCAATGGTTTCAATTGCATTTGGGAATGGGAGAGATCTCAAATATATATCAGTTCCTTCTGTTTTATGAAGTAACTTTCTGGGCAGAGTACAGAGACCCAAGGTATTCACTCGAAATGAGAAAGTTTTCAGTGAAGTGAGATACATTATTAAACACTCTAAGAGGATTCACTTGGTAGCTGGACATTGTTCACTGAAGCTCCAGGAAACTGATTTTCATATGTTATTCTATTCACAGAACTACTTGCTTGATATTCTATCATTTGGAGTTGTTCTTTTTTTCCTTTTTTAGCTACTGCTATAAATAAGCACACATTTTCATTGAGATTTCTACTGGATGAGTAACTCAGTAAGTTTGCAGATGAAACTAAATTGGACCAGAGTGTCAAACTGCTGGAGGGTAGCTGCTAGAGGGTAGGGAGGTTCTACAGAGGGATCTGTACAGGCTGGATCAATGGGCCAAGGCCAATTGTATGAGGTTCAACAAGGCCGAGTTACTGGGTCCTGCACTTGGGTCACAACAATCCCATGCAACCCTACAGGCTTGGGGAACAGTGGCTGGAAAGCTGGCCAGCAGAAAAGGGCCTGGAGGTGCTGGTTGACAGTCAACTGAATATGAGACAGCAGTGTGCCCTGGTGGCCAATAGGGCTAATGGCATCCCAGTTTGTATCAAGAATAATGTGACCAGCAGGAGCAGGGAAGTGATTGTGCCCCTATACTCAGCACTGGTGAGGCTATACCTCAGATATTGTGTTCAGTTTTGAGCTCCCCAGTTCAGGAAGGACATTGAGCTGCTGGAGCATGTCCAAGGAAGGGCAACAAAGCTGCAGCTTTATTGTCTGGAACACAATCTTATGACAAGTGACTAAGGGAACTGGGGTTGTTCAGCCTAGAGAAGAGGAGGCTGAGGGGACACCTTATCACCCTCTACAACTACCTGAAAGGAGGTGGTAGCGAGGTGGGTGTTGGTCTCTTCTTCCAAGTAACTAACAATAGGATGAGAGGAAATGGTCTCAAGTTGTGTCAGTGGAGGTTTGGATGGGATAATATGAAAAATTTTTTTACTGAAAGAGTGGCCAAAATGTTGAACAGGCTACCCAGAGAGGTAGTGAAGTCACCATCCTTGGAGGTGTTCAAAAAATGTGTAGACATGGCACTCTGGGACATGGTTAAGTAAGCATGGTGGTGTTGGGTTGAGGTTGGACTTGATGATCTTGGAGGTCTTTTCCATCCTTAATGATTCTATGATTATATGATTCTATAAGAAGAAAGATCAGCACTGATTTACAGTGCTACAATCACACTTAACCAGCATGTTTGTCTTCTGTGATTAAATGTTCAGCTTTGTTGACAAGAGGATGCAATATACCTTTATGTCTATTAATACTACTGGGACTGTTCCCCAGAGCATTCAGTTTTGTAAGGAGGAGGATATGGGCTGGATGAATGTACTGCTAGCTGAACTGAAAACTCTCTGGACCCCTAATCTGAAAGGGAAGTAATCAGTGAAAACCATTTTCAAACTAAGTGCCCTGGCACTGGGGCTGATATCATGCGTTAACTTTATCAGGTGCATGGGTGATAAGACAGAATGTGCCTTTGGCAACTTTACCTATGGTACTAGTTCAGGAACAGTGGTTGGCATGTCAAATGGTAGCACTTCAGTTCAGAGGGATCTTAACCAGCTTGAGGACCAAGCCAGAGAACCAGACCGCACCAGAAAATTACTGATGTTCAAGAGAAAGATAAGCAATCTCCAGAATAGGCCTATATATCAGGGCATTCTGGGAATTGACTTCCTGACTAGGCCCTGCTGAGAAAGACCAATGGATCACAGTGGATGACAAATTCTATACAAGCCACCAGTGTGCTTTCAGTGTTAATAAATCAGAGGACAAACTGACTCTAGGAGGAATGCAGGCAACAGATTTAAGGTCGTTATAATCCTCCTCTATGTAGCAGTGTCTCAACCTGGAATATTTTACCCAGTTTTGTGCACCACACACATCTAAAGGGGAACACTAAAATCAGGAGAGGGTTCAGTAGAAGCTACTAAGGTCAAATGACCTCAAAGGAGGTTTAGGAGAAGCTGAACTAGTTTAACCTGTTGAAGAAGAGAACAACAGATCTCCAAATAATTGAGAGGGTGTTAATAAGGTGATGAAGCAGAATTGTTTTACATAGTGGTAGGTGATGCAAAAAGTACTGTGGCCACAAGTTTTGCCTTGGAATTTTCAGTCTGGACATTAATGGGGAAAAAAAAATCATTAAGACAGTAATGCAGCACTGGAAGAGAGTATCCAGAAAGCTGTGCAATCCTCACCCTTGGAGACATTCAAGACAAAGGCCTGTATAATTAAATTTTAAATTTTAAATGAGTGAAAGTCTGTATTTACTTTCACTCTACTTTGAAAAACTTGATTTAATGTTAGCATAGAATTGGCAGTTTTACTTCACCTTAAAAACTTTTGCAAAACCAAAGAAATGTCTCTTGTCAAGCTCCAAGCATATGTGATGCATATCACACTACATGGTTAACATGAAACAAACAGAATAGTATTATTTATAGATTGATATTGTTCATCCAGCATATTGAAACTCCTGTTACATAAAGAAAAGGCCCAGATGGAATGAATTATTTCTCAAGACAGACAATAAAATCTTGCAGTACTTTCTTATTGAAATTTTAAATATTTTAAAAATAGGATCTTAGTGTAAAGAAATATTAAAAGTACAATATTTGATAATCCAGCAGCATATTTTATCAAAAAAGTCTATTTTTTAAGCCAAAAGAGCTCTAATATTTTTTACTTCAGTCATGATTATCTCACACAAATTTTACAAACAAGACTGTGTGACCTTCCTGAGGCTGATGTGTGAGTTTATGGCCAGATGCGTGATGCGTGAGTATGCCAGATGTTGAAATAACTTTACCACTCCAAAGCTAAGAACTGGGACAAGCACAAAGTTTTTTCAGTAAAAGTTTTGCTGACTACCTTTTCAGAATCTTCAGCTGAGTAACAAATATGCTATTCAACAAAATAATATCATGATTAGTCATAGGTGAAGGCATTATCCCTTCATTAAATTAAGTAAAAATACATCTGCCTGCTGCTTTCCTGTTTTCTTTCAAGGTTTGTCTTGATTGATATAACTGAAGTTACATATGGATAAATATTTCTTATTCCCTCATTTTTATTTTCCACTGTCAAAGACACATCCAATACAAAATACTTATCACATATAAATAGAGGAATGAAAAAAAGATTGGCAATACTATGTAAAGATACTTATATAGTCAACAAGGTTTGAAAGGGTCTTTAAATTAAACACTGCTTCATTGGCCTCTTGGTGGTGTTCCAATATATCAAGGAATCTGCACAGAACTACCATCAGTTGTGTCATGTTTAATTCAGTCCAAGACCACGTAGAGGAATATATATTTTGCTGTGGAAGTCGAAATAATAAACAAGACCAGAACGAGGGTGCCTGGTTCTGTGCTGTGTTTTATCCTTCTAGCACTCATAATCTGCAACACCAATACTTCAGGTTGTCTGTGACTTTTTTTAATTTGAAATTTCCAGAAATACTGGTTATTGTACATAGTCTCTAAATTTTCATTTGTGATATTGCTAAAATTCTAAAGTAAGTATGAAACATACAGTTTACAAAATACTGAGTATGGGGGGTTGTAGCTTCGCAATTTAAATTCACATATTGTAGTTCTACAGTCCCCAGGAGAGCTGGACCACTTTACCTTGTTTCTATAATGAGAATATACTGACACATTTTCATTACTAGATCAAAGGAGTAGGGCATTACACAAAGCAAGTTGTAAATGAAATGTCAAAATTGACTGGAGTATACACATTCATTCTAATCAATTATCATTCTGTTTTTCAGAAATCAGTAGAGGAAATGGAAAAAAAAGACAGAGGACCTGAAATGAATACAGTTTGTGAAATGTGGCTTAAAGTATGTTCATTTATACACAGTTGACTGGAATGAGTGAAACATAGGTTTTATAATTAGAATGCCTCTTGAAAATGTCTACTCAATATTTAGAGCACTTTATAAAAACAATGTTTAACTCACATTTACTGTATATTGAAACAAACTACATGTTTAAATTGTTATTTTATGTCAAAAAATATATGATTCAGATCTAAGAATTTCCATTTACTAAAAAAAAAAAAAAAAAAAAAAAAGAAAAAAGAAAGAAAAGAAAGAAAAGAAAGAAAGAAGGAAAGAAATCCAGACATACTAAATTATTAGCCTAGGTTTTATTTCTTGAGGCTGATGAAAAAGTCATTTAGAACTGATTGAGTCTGTGCATTGCTTTCTTTTGGGTAATGTGATACAAAGTCAATTGGGGGCAGATAATTTGATTAACGCTCATTACTATTGTCATAGGCTATGACACATCACATGAACCCTTTATTAGTAAGCAGCAAGAAACAAATTTGTGAGATCATCCAGTGTCAATAGAAGTTAATCAGTTTTCAAATATATTCACAAGCTAAATCTTCTCTGCCTTTAGGACATGATCTCAAAGAAATCACTTACGTGAGATCATACTGAGGGAAGCAAGGACACAGAAAATGGCTTTCCCGATTCTCTTGATTATAATAGTCTATAGCTTAAATTAGATGATTGTATTGATCCCTAGGAAGAATAATGCATAGAAGAGATTTTTTCACCTCTTCTGGAGATCAACCTGTAAAACCTGATGCAAGTTGGAAAAAAAAACCTAAACAAAAGAAAACAAAACATTGCAGCTGGCTACTTTCATTGTTTCATGGTTATCAAAGTTATTACATAGTGAATAACTTTATCTAAATTATAAAACTGATGCAATTTTCTTAACCACAGAATGACATTTTCGTTGTTATGGATTACATTTTACCATCACACTAAGAGAATGTACCCACATAAAGGATAAAGCTCAAATTATGTTTTATCTTATACATGTGTGTTAGCCAAGGCTGGGTCCTGTGACCTAGGTAACAGGATGAGTCCAGTAGAAAGAGTGGATAAAAGGTCTTCTAGAACTGGCAAAAGATTACCAACACCTGTACTAGAACCAAGTAATGATCTGGGCCTGCATAAGCAATTTTTATTTCAACCATAAAAAAACAAAAAAAGAACTTTCTGAAAATTTATGTCAAAACAATTTACAGATGTTGTTTATAGATCTAATAAAAATTTTCTAAATAAGTAACATTAGCAGCACTTCAATCCACAGTATTTTAGTCTGTAGAGCTCCAACCCAGAAAGAGAAGAATAAAATGCTGTGTGTCCTGAGGAGGGGGAGGAAGAGGAAGGGCAGGGTGGGAATAGGAAGACATGTGGGCAGGTTTAAGGTGGTAAACACCTCTCTATAAAGACAAGGTAGTTGCTAATGAATATCATTTGCGTTTGGAAGGAAGAACAGAGTTCACATGCTAATTAACTATGCAGTGGATTTCTGGTTGCAACTTGCCAGGTTTCAAAATCAAACTGTAAGTAAACCTAAATGAGTAAATTATGGTTCCAAATTTCATTAGAGGCTTTTACTGTCATTCTGCATATGACTAACTATCCAGAACAACCTTGAAAGATTCGTAAACCACAAATAAGGTAGAATGAACCTCAAGAAGGAGAGAAATGTTCCCTCTAAGGAACAAACTGGGTGCATTTCAAAAAAACCTTGATTATACAAAAAGGGCAGAGTATAAATTAAAGGCTCCCAGGGGCAGCTCCAACTTGCAGCCAAAACCAAGTTTTGCTGCTTTACTCTGTTGACTGGTTTCTAATTGCACTCTGCAATGAAAATCGTTTATAACTAGAAAGGTCCCATAACAACATGGCAAAGGCACGGGGGCTGCAACATAATATTAGAGAACGCTTACCCTGTGGGCGATCACCAGTAACTGAGGAAGATAATAACTGCTCAGCTACTCTGAAATAATTTACTCATAAAAGAATCTTCATTAAAATAACATTAAGGAGTATTTTCAATGTGGTGTGCAGGGACTTAGCTGCATGATTCCTTTTAATATTAATGGGAATTGCATGGCTAAACCCACACACACCGCAATGAAAATCTGCAGTTATGGTTTTAACAAAAATCCATAAAAGGAAACAAATTTAGGTGAAAGCTTCACTCTGTTGTGCCCTGTTATTGCTAATAATACAGTATGTAAGCTTAGTGCATAACAATCGTAATGTCTGTAATAAACACACTGCTGCACCTAAGCTGTTAATAAAAGAAGTTAAGGAGAGAAGGGAAGGCTTACCTCTGTGGTAAAGCAGTGATTACATAGAAAGGACAAATGTAGATCGAAATTTATAATTCTGCAATCTGAATTGTTCATCTAATAGGCTGCAGCACAAATGTGTTGGGGAGCTATAAAAGAATTATTTCCAGAGGAGAGGAAGTTGAAAATATCAATAGCAAGAGAAATTGTGACATTTGGTGGAAAAAGCCCTTCTGGTCAGACAGAAATTAGAAACACCATCCTTTAATGAGAATTTTCATGTAATCCTTGGAGGCCATCTAGAAGCTGACTCAAAAAACACAGGACCCATGGCAAGGCCAGTTTGCTTTAATTCTTCTCAGCTATGCTACCCTAGACTGGCATAAAGACAGCTAATTGGGCCAGTTCTCATAACAAAGCTAAAAAATAATTTGGTTAAAAAACCCCCCCAAAACGTTACGCAGTGACAACAAAGAAAGAGCCGTATCTTAACTTCATCCAGACCAATAATGTACAGATTGGCAAACAGGGAGAGGAAAAAGGAGCAGGTCCCATAAAGACAATTTTTTAATCCATTTTAGTTGATAACTGGTACTTTCATCCTCATAGTGAATATCAGAGATATTTGTTCTCCACTTTTATTTCATCTTATACCTTCAGGTTTTGTTTTGTGAGCAGAGGTGTTGGGCTTTTTTGAGTGGATGTAAGAAAAATTGTGTTGAGGTTTAAAAATTTCAGTAAATGCCAATTATTTATAACAAGAATACACTAAGACAGTATTGGTGTCCAGTTTTATCAGATGAAGAATACCCCCAATTGGAGTAATTGGAATTTGAAAACATGAAAATGATAAAGCAAAAGATTTTCAATTATAGTTACACTTGTAAGAACACCTTTATTACCAGGAGGCAGTAATGTGAAGAGGAAGCTCTGCATATAAAGCTTCTATTATACCTTTTATTTTTGAAAGTGTTATCTGAGCTTAACATTACTTTTAAATGATTGACACAATAACTGTTCTATTTTAATTGGCACTTCTGTGATTTATCACTTTATCATGTTGGGAACACCCCATTAGGCCATTTGTAAGTGAATAGCAGGGTACTGTACATCTGACAATACTTGAAGACTTTTATTGAAGGCTCCTATTAAGAAGAGACACCTACTAAGAGAGTTCATGTCTCCATTTGATCTATCTACTGAATTGGACCGAATTGTATCCTTCCCTCCTGAGCAGAAATATAATCCTTGCCATCCCACTAGTCCCTGGTGCTATCACACTGCCATGTTTTCCTGTTCTGCAAGTACATGAACAATATGATTTCAGTTTCTAAACTGAGAATACCAGGATGCCTAATCCCACTGGAAGTAACTGTCTTGATCATCTCAGCTTGTTACTTCCATTCTAATCAGAACAGTCTTCTCAGCCCTCACCAATACCATAATGCCTGAGGTAAATAAATCATATCAAACCTTGGGTTTAGATCAAGGGTGGAATTTCCTGGCAATGAAGTTTAAAAATTTATTGAACTGATGCCACTGACCCTGCCATGGCTCTCATACAGAATGTGTTTCTTTCTAAAAGTTGTTCTGTCAGACCCTGAGGAGGCAACAAGTAATACATTGGTTCTAACCTGTAGTCCTGTTCTTCACCTAGTGCTCTGTTTACTATCCCTCGTTAAGGTGCTAAGGACTAATGAGTCTGAGCAGCATCTGAATGACTCCATTTTAAAAAGCTGCATTGTTCAAAAGCTTTCTGATCTGCTTCAGATAGTGCTATTTCAGGATTTTGTGGGTTTAATTTTAGAAAAGCAATTAATCTTGACATGTTGTGATACATGCAGTCTTACCTTAGTATTTTGATCTAGCCCAAATGATTTCTTTTCAACTCCTACATTGCATATTGAATGTTTTACATTGACAGCTGTTATTCCATGTACCATCTGTCTTTATCAACACCTAGGTACACAGATGTGCTGTTGCTGTGCAAATGTTAGAGATCAGCTTAACCTTTCTTATTCCTAAAAATCACCACAAAAATAATAATGCCTTGAAACATGTCAACATCTAATATTTACTCTAATTTGTTTCAAGTGCAGATTTGTAGGCTTTTTTTCACTCTAAAAATTGTGGTTTCAGTGAAAAAGACCTAAGGATTAAAATTCTCACCCAAAATACAAAGTTATATATTGCATAGTTAGAAATTACATAAGTTACAACCTGATTCAACACCAGAAAGAAAATCTGAAACTACTTAAAATACTGATGTTGGTAATGCTACGATCTGGGGCATTTCAAGGTTGTTTTCTATGTACTTATATTTGGTTTAGTGCCAGTAAGTTATTGTGTCAAGATACAGAGTTTTAATAAAAAATGCACACCACAAATGGAGACTTGCCAAAGAAGTTAATATAATACTGTCTTAGAATGAATGCAGCCTACTGCAGTTCTTTCTAACATTCTCATTTCTGTGTATAGATGTGTATGCATACATGTAATATCTAGAGAGATTAAATTCAAGATGTCTTTATCATAAATAACTGGCCAAGAATTATGTCACAGAAATAAGAAAAACTCTTACATGTTAGCTGTATGTGGCACATGTTAGAAGTGGCATACCCGTGATACCAACATATGGATACTATACACAGTCTCTTTCTCACACTTGGTTTTCCAACTCAGTTGCAACAAAGTAAAACGAGTATGAAACTCCTAAAGCAGAAGTTATGCATTAAAATTTATTATAAACTATTGTAAAAAACTAAAGTATTATTAGAGTCCCAGAGATTCTGACCTCTGCTATTCCTACTGTATAAGTAAAGAAGATTGAGATGGACACTTACCCAATATAAATTCCTAACTTTCCTTGTTAAAACAAATGAGTCATTCTTCACAGTGAGTGTTTTAGCTATATTCAGGTTTATGAAAATATAAAGGTGTTTTCAGGTATTTACAACTCCGTAGTCATAAACTTCAAAAAAGTATTTGATAGCTACACAGGAAAACACACTTGCATACAAGTGTATTGGATGCACTTGTGTACACCTGTGCTTGTACCCAAATAGGGTGTCTGTACCTTACATATACCTTTATAGGCTTCTGGCAGTAACAAAAGTATGATACTTCATTCACTTGAAAAAATAGCTGTATTATTTATTGCCACAGTATTTCAGAAACAGAAACATAGGGGGTTGCTGGTAAACAGGAAATTCCTCAAATAATATGTCCAAGGGATATCATGCAATTTATTCCCCTTTTAGTAAAGGAAAATGGTATCAGCTTCGGATGCATTGGAGAAAAAAACCTGTAGATTGACCTACAGCATATAATTCTGATATTTTTAAATTATAATTCATCTGGATTTGAAGACTTAAGAGGAAACCACAAGGATATTTTTCATCTGAACCTGAACTTGAACACCAGATCTGACTTCTAATTTAGAGCTTCAATATGGCTCATAACATCGGGTTCTTTTTCCAAGCTCCATTCACTTAATGCAGGTATATGCATGCACACACACACAGAATTTGTCTAAAACCACTGATGACTGATTGCTTTCCCAAAGACACATAAATCTTGAACTAAAATATTTGCACATTTACTCTTTTCTACAAGTTTTTAACATTCCTACACATTGCCTCCCTATTAGCTTTAATGTGCAAAGAATGTGGTCAGTGACATATTTGTCCTTTGCCAAGACACTGCTGGACAAAACCTGATGGAGGTGGACTTGCCACATCTGTGCCCCTAACTCTACTGCAAAAAGCATAAAAACATGTTTCAGGACAAAGTTCATACAGAAGGATAAAAGCTGATCTGTAGTAAAACAAGAATCCACCTCTCCAATGTAATCATATATGTATCAGTCCAGTCCCATCTAATCTTAAAGGTAGATCTTATTTATGTAAAGGAATTCTCTTATGCTTAAATTCTTCTAAAATTATTTAAATACCAAGCTCAAGTAGTTATCTTTATATTCCAGTGTACCTCATGATAATGGATCTTCTGTAATGTTCTGCAGTTTTTATCTTGTATTACAAAAGAGAGAACAGATTTTAAGAAGCTAGGTCAAAGTACAAAACCACCAGATATGCAGTGTCTTATCTAAGCTTTCCCTCTTTTTTTTTTTCTTGGTTATGGTTTATGTTTTGGGGTGGTGGTGGTGGTGGTTAAATTTAATTTAACTTAGTTTAATTTTATTTTATTTAGTTTTGTTTTCCATTCCATTCTATCCAATCCTATCCTACTCTATTTACTAATCTCATTTAATTTCATGTTTTCATTTTAATAACTGTAAAAATTTATAGAATGTAGAAAAGAATCTTTAAAGGAAATAGATCTTCTAAAAGTATATTCTTCTAACCAGCATGTGTAAATACATAAGTATGTGAATACATGAACACATTTACATACACACAAATGTACCACTTAAAGTTTCACATTAATTGGTTTAAATATGAAAAAGAAAAAAAATAGTCACAGCTTTTATTGTACAGAGTTTGACAATATATTGTCATAATACAGGCTTTCCAAACTTCAAGGGCCATGGTTGTTGTGTGTTATGTTCCATTTAGGAGATGGAAAAGGTGAAACCATGAAGTGCAGTGGGGGAGATAGATAACACGTAATAGATGAAGTTTGAGTTAAGACAAAATGTTATTATTTTAACAGGTTTGACTGAATATTGCCTCAATACAAAAAACTCCTATGGTGGCCCATAAGGTGTTCATCTTCTCACCCACTGCATACTTTCAAATCAGCATAATTTCCCTTCTGTTCTCCCAGCAATTTGATTCCCCAATGGTCTGTGCTGTGTGATTTCTCAAATTTCTGGTTTTCTGTCTTTTCTGAGCCAGCCACAGTATTTATCCTGAATTTATTTATTCCCCCCTTCCACACACATGACTTCTAGGACTCCTACTACTGAGAAGTGAATAGCAAGACACAGAGGCAAGCCTTCCCTTTTTTTCATAGGAAGCCTTTCTCTTCCCACCCCCATCTTTCTCAGCAAATTAATACAAGCCTGGCAGAAGAACATGCTATAAAGAGATATAGGGGAAGTAGCTTTTTATTCTCCAGGAAAAACTAAAGATCTCCAGAAACCTCCATACTATATAAAATTATAATACCTAACCTGCTACACTGGAAACCTCCGATACTTAAGCTAGTGAATTCCCAATAAAACAATGTAATATCCTGATCTTAATCTTGCTTGCATTTGTCAACATTATGTATATATGTAATATGAATTTCTCAAATATAGTTTCCTTTGTACTGTTTTCAGTCTTTTGCTCAAGTGGAAACAAAAAATTAGCACTCTAAGTATTTCTGAGATACATCATTTGAATCTGAGGCACCATGTATCTTGTCACAGGAGTTCTGTAGAATGATAAGAGAGGCAGCAACCAATATTCCTGGGGGTAGAGAGAGGAGAAGATTAGAAACTGGGGAAAGTTTGTGAATAAATAGCATCAGCATGAACAGAAATAGATGTGAAATGAAGATTGGGAAAGAGAAAGTGCCACAGAAGGAATAAAGTACCCCACTGCAAATGTAGAATAAGAAACCAGAGGGAAAGGATTACTGATGCACAGGAAGAAGAGAAAAAATGTAGTCCATCGAAAAGCACACTTTCAAATAAAAGAACACTTAATTTCTTGATAGGTAAAAAATATCTTTCCAGATAAAGAAGACATAGCTAGTTCTAGCAGATAGAATTTTATCTCATTTTTCTTACCTTTTAGAGGTTTCCTTACTAGTCATATGCTAAAATATGGTTGCAAGAAGTCTATACATTTAGTATGGAAGGCAACTGAGTATGGAAACAACATTGCACCATTTGGGAAGCAGCTGAAGTTTGCAGAGGATGTTTTAAATCTACCTATTCCTACTATTCTGTATTATAACTTGGGCCCATCTTGTGGTGAGGGAGCACTCAATCTCACAGGCTATGTCATTGATATACTGTTCTACATTAGTATGATATGTGAATGAAGTCCTGTATTAGACTTTCAGCTTTATCAAATGCCATAGCTCTCTTGAACTGACTTATGACATTAGAATCCTTACGTAATCTAGCACTATACACCAAAATTAGAGATGCCTATGTGGGGGAAAGTAATTAAAAAAAATATTAAAATTATACTGATTTAAAATTCCATCAAATTCTTAGGAATTTGTTCTTATTTTGTTACTACTTTTATGGAATACAAGGTTTTTGCCAGTCTCCCCAAGCTTACAGCAGCATTACTTATGAGTAGGTACCATTTTTTTTGCAATACCTGCAAAAAAAGTGTCAAATGTTCTTGATCCACTTCAATCACTTTCATTCAGCTTGAGTATATTGACTGTGCTGGCCTGTAAAAAAAATATGAACTGCATCACGACTGGCATCTTAATTGTTTACCACTCGATGATGAAGATGGCATTATAATTTTTTTTCTTGTTACTCATATTAATAACAGTTGCCATACACCTCCTTACAATGAGATAAAATTCTAAATTTATATAAAATTTATATTAGCTCCAGTTACTTAGTGCTGAAATAAAATTCTAAATATGTGTATGTTTGCTATGTACAACCAGTGACATCCAAGATATTGGGCAATCCAGTCATAATATTCAATTTGTCCTTATTTTCTCAATAGAATTTGTGGGATGGCTGAATAGTGAAAGCATGACAGGTGCTGCCTCACATTTTTCAGATTAAGCAGTGTAGATACCATCATTTGGCCATATGACAGCAACATTCTTGCCAGCATCTCAAATGATTCACTACTTAAATAATTAATTGGTTTATTATTTTTTGTGTGCAGGATTAGGACACTAAACACTTAATAACAAATGCATTTACAGGCTACTAAATTAAAGAATCTAATATCTTTGTGTTTTACTTAGGCAAAAAGGGCATGCCTTTTTGCATAATTGTAGAGGAAAAGGTACCATAACCTTCAAAGCCAGCAGAGATGTATAACCTCAAAGAATAATAAGATAAAAATCCTATGCAACTTGATAGAGGAGAGATAAATAGAATACTAAAGAAATCTATATCTTCTTATAAAACTTAATCTCCAGATTTTTGTAGAGAATATTATTCCTCTTTTTATGCATGTATGATTAAGCTTTTCCCTAACAAAAAGTTATGCTATGGTTAACAAATGAAAAACTTGTACATGCTGACATAAACTGTGCATGAAAAAAAAATCTATATGACAGCTACTAGATAAATGTTAGACATTCATAGTGTTTAAATTTTTAAATATCAACCACAGTACCATTGGCATATGAATTTCCATGGGGTAAATCAAAAGAAAACCTAAAAATGACAAACTAAAAAATTAAGCAATCAGAGCCACCAAAGAAAATAGAGGGAGAATTGAGGTAAGGCATGCAGGCAGTCTTTGAAGCAAATGAGGAATTGGCTTCCTGCAAGATCTTTAGCTGACAGAGCAATTCTGGGAAGCTGTCCAAAATGGATCCATGTTTTCAGGATTTACTGAGTACTGTGTATGGGTTTCTCACTCAGTTCAGTCAATTCATATGAATCTTTGTGTCACTAGAACAGCAAAAGTGAATGCACTGCAACTAGCAGAGCCACTCTTCCATGCAGTGTTATCTTACGTTCACCAAGCATGAAAATACCAGTCTGAAGACCAAAAAAGTTTTCTATGATTGTGTTAATTGCAGTTTTAAAAGAAGTACAAATAAAAAATACAACTGATACGACTTCAACGTGCATATGTGATCGTATTCAGTTTTGTGAATTACCAAAGCAAGTAAAAAATCCAAACAGATGCCTAAATGTCTCCAGCCTATGCTTCTGAGTCTACCGGTTGTGCATATTACAAACAATTTTTGTTTGAACTGTTATATTAGCTCCAGTTATTTTGTGCTGTACAAAAAGAAGATCACACTTTCTGGACCTTCAGGATATACAAGTAGTTTGTCGTACAGGTATGCTTTGGAAGGCAAGGCTTAGTTTTTCTGTTGCTGTTTCTGTTATTTCTGTGCTGTTGGTATTATTTTTACTAATAAAAAATGTCTGTAGACATGAACAACAGAACATTATTTTCTGGCTTCTTAAGCAGCATAGAGAGATTTTTATGTAAAATATTTATAAGAGATTTACTGACATTCTTGGGAAAATGACCAGAGATTCCTCACTTCCTTCTATACGCAAAAGAAAATGTGGGAGCAACAGTGGCTTCTACTTGGTTCGTCTGCAGACTTTAGCTGAAGGTCAACTTTAACACGACATGTATTTAATACATGCAATGATCTGATTTTAGAACTATCAACTGTGGAGAGAATGGAGAGATAAAGGGGTATCCTGCATAATTTGTTATCATTCAGGAAGTAATTTCTCCTAAACCATAGACATTATATCATCCTGAGTCTCCAGATGTTTCTTAAAACTTTATTGACTGATGTAAAAAATGTGTTTAAATAATGCAATAACTGGCAGATACATGCCTTCATTTAAGCGTATGTACTCTAATAGTGGTAGGTGTTCAACAATTTGGAATCAGCATTATAAACAGGTGCATATAGTGAAGTTTTGGTTACTGAGTCAATTTTTTTTCATCAAGCTACCAGACATGTGGGCTGCTTCACTCGTTTCTAAATGCAATAATGATGTTCTATCCTTCCTGGATGCATAAATTAATCATATGAAAATATCAGTAAGGACACAAACACTGCCTTTCTTGTCAGATCTGCTATAAATCCTATGAAGTAGAGACTGAGGAGAAAAGTGTAGAAACCAATACTATAATCAAATATTAACTGGTTGTTAAAGATACGTTGACAGTTCTATGCAAATCAAATAACTAAATGTCCTCCAACTAGCATAAAGAGAAGGAATGGTCTCATGCTAAGGAGTGTGAATGCAAATCTGGTAGTCTGTGTCTTGCATCTTTTCTTGCCAGAAAAGCAAAAATACAAGACCCAGTGGTGTAGCAGTTGTGGTTGTCTCAATTATCATAGGAGAGAAAAACACTACAATGCTTCTTCATTAAAGTGTCTGACAATCTTTGAAGATGTTACTAGAATTGTGGAAACAGAACCAACAGATTTTGTGTGCTGTGCAGTGGTGAACCCAGACAGTCTGTACTACATGGAATAGTTTTGCATTAAACATGCAGATTTCACCACAATAATTCACATACTCTGGAAATGTCACAAAAAAAAAGCTTCTGGAATATGGATACAATTCCAGAGGACATTTGATCTAGAATTTATGCAGGAAATACAGTAATAAAAAATACTCAAAACTTTCAGCATATTTTTTATTATTGAATATAACTCTTCTTCTGTCCTGGTGAACTATGTTTAATATACTTTCACAGTATTATGAAAAACATATAAATGGGTATTCCTTCCTCCTTAAGGATAATTGAATATCGTTTTCTTTTTTTTTTTTTATGTGAGGGCATAAGCAATTAAGATATTGTCTAAGGATACAGAAAATCTGATTAACAGATCAAAAAGACCATCTGTGGAGATTCGGTTTAGCGCCAGGGGGTAATTCTCCTCTCCACAATGCCTATGTAAATTAACTTAATCCGGGAGGCTGAAGGAGTTTAGTCTGAAAGATGGCTTTCCTTATTTGTAAATATGTATTTTCAGGAAGTGTGTTGTTGAATATTATTCAAGGCTGTGATTCTGAATATTTCCATATATAATTACATCATCTTACAGATAGAGAATGAGTCAGTCTTCCAAACACAAGGGAGAACTACATCAGCTCTACACAAGTAAATTTTCTTACTGAAAGATATTGTAATGTGAACTGTGAGTAACATTTATGTTATGTGGATTTTGTTTTCTATTTTTTTCCCCAGTACTTTAGTGGGTTTTTTTCAGCTTGAGTCTGAGTGCTGCAAAACTCGATGGAGATGCCTCCTTGAAGCTAATAGCTTGTAGTCTTTAAAAGTTGCATATAAGTAAATTGTTTTGTGGAGTCACTGAATACATTTCAGCTTGATAAACTAATTTTTTCTCGAGCCGTTCTAGTGTATTCCTATTAAAAAAAAAAAGTAAAGGTTTTGAAAGAAGAATTATTTCTTCTCTTGTACAAAAATTATCAGCATATCTGAAAAGTCTATCCAGTAATGTGCAAGTGTTAAATGTTAAGTGATTTTGCACTATTTCTCCTGTTTGTAATTAATTGGTTTGATTTTTTGTGTGTGTGTTTTACTGCTGAGGAGACTGTTTTGTTTTATATCTGTTAACATGACGTCAAGTGATATGGTAAATTTTCAGTGTGATTTGATGACTTCAGCAGAAAATATGCAGTAACTTTAATTTAGGGTAGAAGAGACATTGTCAGTTGATTGTTTTCTCTTATTTAATTCCCTGCAACACAGATCGTAGTTGCTGTTGATGATGATGATTATAGCACCACATCTTGAAAATGTCGAGAAAAAGAAAGACTACAGCAAATTTTGGTTTGTCAGATTAAAAGCTTGTAACCTAGGACTGGAATTTACCCATGATTCCAATAGTGTGATTAAAGCCTGTTCCAGTTGTGGTATACTCTTTTAATGTAATTTCTCTAATCCATTATACTAAAGAGGGGGCTTCTGTGTTAGAAACTAGTTGTACCTTCACTATCTACTTCTTTTCTATGGCCAGAAGGAATGAATTGCCAAACTTAATCTTGAAAACATACATGCATGAAGTACCAAGACATAGTTATAATCCAAAATATGAATAAATAGACTAAAAAGAATATTTCTCTTTTTGTTGTTACATAATACATCTCTAAATAATATTTTTGCATAAGTTTGTTATTGCCTTTTTCTAGAAAGTCTAAATCACTTTGAAAAATGAGACTAGGATTTTTACATCATTGAGGCATTTTCACAATGTTAGCCCTGTACAAGTGTTTACATGGGTATGTTCATAAGTGGGCTATTAATTTTTTTTATATCTCAACATGACAAATTGAATTAGGAATATTTACACAAAACTGAAAAATAATTCCTCTTCAGTGAGGCACAGAATAACCCTCAATTTCTGGTAGTCCTAGGAGGAGCTCAAGAACAGCTATTCATACACTTTAACTTCTAAGATATACATGATTCTTACAAAAAAAAGCTTAGCCACTAGGAAAATCTAATTTGCTTTGGTCACTATGACAAATGCCCTTATACTGGAGATGGTTGCCACTTTCAGCTTTAGCTATACTGATCACACCACATCAGGAATTATGAGGTCATCATTATGTGAAAGCTCCAGCAAATTATTTTGATTCAGAGCTGCCTGTAGATCACTGCTTGAATCCAGAGAATTCATTAGAAAGGGTTAATACTACATTAGAATACATGAGAACTCGAACAAAAATTAATCTCACCTCCTCAGAATGTAATTTAAAAAAAAAATATCTGGGTTGAATACCTCACTTCAAAAATAATTTCATAGCTATTCCCACTAGTTGATGAATATTTAAATTATTATATTCTGATAGTTAAAACTAGTATTCCCATAAGTGATGCAGAATCTTGAGGATGGTTTTTTGAAGCCCGTATTAACTTTATAATATGGATATGAACCTGCCTTTTCATAGGAATCTGCACTATTGAGAAGCTATGGACATGAAGAACAAGTAAAAGGTATTTGAGAAATGACGGTATAGTGAAGGAGAAACGAATAGGTAGTGGTGATTATAAAAAATGGATTTTACATTTAAAAAATATTCATATATGATGTTAAATTTATGTTTATCTTCTTCCAAATTAGGTTTTTAAGAAATTCTGTTGCAATTAAAAAAAAAGCATAATGTACTAGCAAACAACTTATCTGAATAAATGTAGGGACATGTTTATCTTCAAATTTACAGGTGACATATTCATGTTGCTATGGGCAGATGCAAGTGTCTTACGGAAACAATGACTTCTAATTGTCACTGCTTGGTGTGACATGGCATGCAGCAGCTGCAAAGATACCACATATTGCCACTGCATGTTTGAAGTGTGTTATACCTAGATTTTGTAGCTGTATCCATACATCACTGCGGAAGTAGAGTTTTATGGATTTTATTGGCTAGTTTGAGCTCCTACCTGCAGGTAAGCTAGGCTGTTTGTGGTTTTGGTTCCCTCCCCACCCCCCATTTAGTCCTTATTGTTGTACCAAATATATATATATATGTGTGTGTATGTGTGTTTTTAAGAGTGAATATTAGCAATCCTGAAAAGCAAAATGAGAACACGAAGACCTGCAGAGTGCAGATTTTTCTTGGTAGTGGTTTTTTCAGGGTTTTTTGTTGTTCTCCATTCCCACCACCCATCCCAATTTCTCCTACATTACAGTTTCTGTGTCTTAAAACCATATGGGAAAATTCTGCCAGATTGAACTTTACTTCTGTGAAATCCTGATGGTTTCAATGCAGGCTATATTATGGTAGGTCATACAGGCTAAATCATTGTACTTGAGCACAATATGTGTCACAAAACATTATTTTAATAATAGTCTTTATTAAAAGCAGTCATTTGCTTTTCTGACCCTTTAGCCTACATCTAGTCTTTATGCAGGTAGTGAAGTATAGAGTTCCTCCCTAGGAAAAGAAAAAAAAAGACTGACCAAATTTACCCCTTCAGTCAATTTACTTCCAATCTACTTATCCTTTACATAGAGAATACCAGGGTTAAACTAAAAGCGAAAACTACAAGAGGTTTTTCCTAATTTTATTCAGTTTC
Source organism: Gorsachius goisagi (assembly GCA_018403395.1). Classification (NCBI taxonomy): domain Eukaryota; kingdom Metazoa; phylum Chordata; class Aves; order Pelecaniformes; family Ardeidae; genus Gorsachius; species Gorsachius goisagi. The sequence continues at coordinate 13,626 of BOSO01012305.1, read as the reverse complement.
TTCTAGTAATTAAAATTCAATCTTCTTCTATTCATTAAAATTACATCTTTAACACATGCCCTTGTTATTCACATCTTCTAATATTATTCACAACACCCACCCAATTACCCATACTTAGCAAATCTAAATGAAATCAATATCTACCAAGTGGAATCATGCTCTCTCTGCACTTATTTCTCAGTCTTAATCAAATTATTTTGTTCCTCCTGTAAAAGCAACATTATTATGCATTTTCAGTACCCTTATTAACAGTAGTTCTAAACGTACAGAAATTTCTTCCTACATGTGCATTCTAAAAATGTTCTTAGTAAGTTCAGGTTAGTCAAATTGTCACCTAAACCCACTTCTTCATACTAAAGCAGATAGTTGATGTCCCATAGAAGAAAGCTGGTGAACTTTTATCTATAGACTCAGTCCACCCTGTTTCTAGCCTCTTTGTTAAGGGATTTACTTTCTGTTGCTGAACATTCTTACTCTCCTTGAAAGAATTGTTATGAAAAAGACCATTTTATGCTCTCTGCTGTGTAATTAGGCCAGTTGATTTCAAAAGGAAGAGGGTAAAGGAATCACTGCCCTGATTCTGCATAACACAGCAGGATCTCTGCCAGTTTGTGCTGTGTTTTATGCTCAGCAGCATACCTCCTAGCCTAGCCAACCTGCATCAGCAAGATAGCTTTATTGCCAGAGAAATGTCTGGAACCACTTGCTTTGCTTTCCCTTACCAGATCATCCAAGTGGACACATCTGTTAAGAGCAGGATTTCCCCCAGTAAAACTTATAATTAATCTCATGCTTCATTTATCTGGCTAAAATACTCATTTACCAATGTGACCTTTTTGAACGACTGCTTGAAAGAGCAATATCCGGAAAGATTATTTTACTCTATCTCTTATTGTTACCAACCTCTCAACTGATATTTTTTTCACTATCTACAAAATAAAAAATCAGAACAGACCTTTTCAAAGGGGATGATGGTTACCTGGAAACAACTGATCACCAATGAGCTCTCAAAGGATCCTCTTGGGGAGAAGGAACAAAAAAATTTGCATAAGTTTGAAAAGAGAAGGAAAGCACATGTATTCTCTTCTGATACATTTGTACTGACATGCTGCAGTTATTTAACTAATTTATGTGGTTTAGTTTTGTGATGAAATAAATGTCCTACTCACTCTTGACTGTAAAGCACAATTGTAATATGTAAAGGTGAGTACTTTGCTTGTATTTATTTTAGGTATTTTTTACTGGTTTTGTTTTGTTTTGTTTTGTGGGATTTTTTTGCAAATATTCATTCATAAGTTATACAGAATTGACAGAATGATGAAGTAGATAGATCGGACTTTACTGTTAAGGTCCTGAATTCAGCAAAGCGGTTGAGGATAAGTTTACTCACATGGCAGAAAAAATCCCATGAATGGTAAGAATTAAGTTTTCCAAGGCAAAGAACACTTCATTAGTGCTCTCATACATGTATAACTGCCAAACAATTTGGCTAAGGAGACTGAGGTTATGCTTTCTGATGGCTTTCTTATAGGAGACACTAATGATTTGTCAATTCATTACTGAACAGCCAGCTCAAGGGAACTTGGGATCCTGGCTCTATCAGTTTAGTAGATGTAAGAATATTATTTTCTTTGACTGTAGGATCACAAGATAATTCAGGCTAGCAGGGAGATCTTCTGGGGGTGTCCCCAGTCTCAGACTGTGCCCAGAGCAGGCTTAGCTGTGGGGTGGGACCAGGCTGCTCAAGGCTTCACCAGTTGAAGTGTGAAACCCCTCAGTGTCAGAGACAGCCCAACCCTCCTTGGCTCCATGGCTGGGCTGTCTGTGGGGTAAAGGTTTCTTCTTATCTACAACCTCAGCTTCTTGTGTTTCAGCTTGTGACACTGCCTCTCACCCTCCTGCCACGCATTGCTGTGAAGAGCCTGGCTCTGTCTCATCCATGCCCAACCACCAGTGCTGAGGGTGATGTTGGGTGCTCCAAAACAGTCCCTTATCATGTCTGAACTAGCCCCAGTCCAATAGCTACTCCTTGCAGGGCAAGGGCTCCAGCCACACCTTCTCAGTGGCCTCTGCTCAACATGGTCATATTTATTGCCATCTTTCTTCTACTGGAGGCCTGAAACTGGAGGTTTGTGGTTTGTCCAAAAGGAAATGAATCCAGTGAGGGATGTCAATGACAAGAAGGATATATAAGTACACAGGTAACTATGTGTGTATATATATACACACACAGGTAAATACATGTATATATATACATATATATATATGTATATATATACATATATATGTACCCTAAAAGTGCATAGGTAACAAAAGGAAGACTAGGGAAAATATGGGCCTACTGCTGAATAAGGTGAGAAACCCAGTTACATATGACATGGAGAAAGCTGAGCTGCAGAATGCCTTCTTTGCCTCATTCTTTACTAGCAAGACTGGCCTTTGGGAATCACAGAGGCCAGGGGAATGGCTGGAGCAAGGAAGATGTACCATTGGTGGAAGAGGATCAAATCAGGGAACACTTAAGCAAGCTGGACATACATACATCTATGCGTCCTGATGGGATGCACCCTGAGTGAGCTGTCTGATGTTATTGTGGGGCCACACTTGATTATCTTTGATCAATCATGGTGACTGGGAGAAGCTCCCCAAGACTGGAGGAGAGAAAATGTCACTTGTATGTTCAAGAAGGGCAAGGAAGGCGTCAAGAAGGAGGACCCAGGGAACTACAGGACTCACCTTGATCTCTGGAAAGGTGATGGAGTAACTAATCCTGGAAACCATTTCCAGGCACACAAAGGACAAGAAAATCATCAGGAGTAGTCAGCATGGATTCACCGTGGGGAATTAATGCCTGACCAACCTTTGATGAAATGACTGGTAGTTGAGGAAGAGCAGTGGGTATTGTCTACCTGGACTTCAGTAACGCCTTTGATACTGTCTCCTGTAAGATCCTTATACAGAAGCTAAGAAAGTATGCGCTGGTAAGTAGACAATGTGGTGGCCTGAGAACTGGCGGAATGGCTGGGCCATTCACTGTGTGGTGATCAGTGGTCCAAAGTCTAATCGGAGGCCAGTAACTAGGGGTGTACCCCAGGGATCAGTACTGGGTCCAGTTCAGTTTAAAATCTTCATTAATGATCTGGATGATGGGACAGAATGTACCCTCAGCAGGTTTCACAGCTGAGATGGAACAGGGAGGAGTTGTTGATACACAGGAGTTTTGTACTGCCTTCCAAAGGGACCTCAATAAGCTGGAAAAATGATCCATCAGAAACCTTATGATGCTCAACAAGGGGAAATGCCAGTCCTGCACTATGGGAGGAACAACCACATGCACAAATATATGTGGGCAACACCCAGCTGCAAAGTATCTTCACAGAAAAGGATCCTAGGCATGATGGACACAAAGTTGAACATAAGAGAGCAATATGCCCTTTCAACAAAGAACGTTAATAGAATCATATAATCATTTAGTTTGGAAAAGACATTTAAGATCATCAAGTCCAGCCAAAAAACTAGCACTACCAATTCCACCACTAAAACATGTTCCTAAGCACCACACCTACATGTCTTTCAACTACCTCCAGAGACAGGGACTCACTCAACCATCTCTCTGTGCAGCCTGCTCCAGTGCTTGAACCACACTTTCAGTAAAAAAATATTTCCTAATATTCAATCCAAAACTGCCCTGGCACAACTTCAGACCATTTCCTCTCATCCTATTGTTAGTTACTTGGGAGAAGAGACTGACACCCACTTCACTACACCCTCCTGTCAGGTGGTTTTAGAGAGAGATAAGGTCTCCCCTCAACCTCCTCTTCTCTAGGCTGAACAGCCCCAGTTCCCTTAGCCACTTCTCATAAGACTTGTGCTCCAGACCCCTCACCAGCTTTGTTGTTCTCCTCTGGACATGCTCCAGCAACTCACTGTCCTTCTAGTGAGGGGCCCACAACTGAACACAGTATTCAAGGTCCAGCCTCACTAGTCCTGAGTACAGGGGGAATGATGACTTCCCAATTCCTGCTGGGCACACTATTCCTGATACAAGCCAGGATGCCACTGGCCCTCTTGGCCACCTGGGCACACTGCTGGCTCATAGTCTGTCGTCTGTCAACCAGCACCTCCGGGTCCTTTTCCTCCAGGCAGCTTTCCAGCCACTCTTCCCTAAGCCTGTAGCACTGCATGGGGTTGTTGTGACCCAAGTGCAGGACCCGGCACTTGGCCTTCTTAAACCTCATACAGTTGGCCTCAGCCCATTGATCCAGCCTGTCCAGATCCCTCTGTAGAACTTTCCTACCATCCAGCAGATCAACAATCCTGCCCAATTTGGTGTTGTCTGCAAATTTACTGTGGGTGCACTCAATCCCTTCATCCAGATCATTGATAAAGATATTGAACAAGTCTGGCCTCAGAACTGAGTGCAGGTGAATGCTGTGGGAAATGGTGTCAAATGCTTTGCTAAAGTCCAGATAGACAATATCCACAGCCTTTCCCTCATCCACTGAGTGGGTAACTTTGTCGTATAAGGTGATCAGATTAGTCAATGGTAATGGCAACCTGGGCTGCATAAGTCAAAGCACTGCCAGGAGGTCAGGGGAGATGATCCTTCCCTTTTATTCAACACTGGTGAGGCTACCCTGGAGTACTGTGTTGTGTTCTGGGTTCCTCAGTAGGAGACATGGACATACCGGAGAATCCAGGCAATGACCACAAACTGAAACACAGGAGCTTCCCTCTAAACACTACCAAACACCTTTTTTACTTTGAGGGTGACATAGCACTGGCCCAAATTTCCGAGAGAGTCTGCAGAGTCTCCATCCTTGGAGATATTGAAAAGCTCTCTGGACATAGTCCTTGGCAACTAGCTCTAGATGGTCCTGCTTGAGCAAGTTTGTTGGACTAGATGATCTCCAGAGGTGCCTTCCAAACTCAAACGGTTCATCTATGTCAAATAACTTTCTCCATTTTCTGACCTGAAATATGTTTCAAGAGGAATTTCAACTGTGATTTTGCCCTGGAACAAAACATGAATAATTTCTAGTTTTTCCCTGGCATGTCGTTTTTGCCTTCTGATCCCAGCACATCTGAATCAGTGATTTATGTGCGTTCCGTTCCCTCAAGTAATTCATATTACCAGGGATTACCAGTAAAGTATCTACTTTACCATGCTTCATTTTTCTTTTCTTTCTGAAAGGTAAATTGATACCTGCCTTGTTTCTAATGCTTATGCTTCAATGTTTGCTAAATTGAAGTTTCATTTGTTAGCGTGCCTTTATGTAACAAAGTGTTTATATTACAGTGGAGAAAAGGCAAACCTAAATCTGAATTAATCTAATACATATATTTTTTATCTATTTACACTTATAAATATTTGCAGAGCTTGGGTGTGACTGCAGGATTTGATAAACAGTTTGGAAATGCAAAATGGCAGGATTTTTTATTTATGTCATTTTTTGGTTCTACATTCCAGTTATTATAACAAAACTAGTCTAGATTACAGTGTTTAGGAGAAAAGTAGTAATCTGAGTACCTTAAGATGTTGACTGGTATTAACTTTTTAGGTGCTGACCAATGAATCCAATCCACTGAAAGGTTTAGTTGATCTACTGAAAAAAAATCAGCACAGAACATCAGTCCATCCCAGTTTTCCATGGGAACAGACTTTGTAGATAAGTTATATACACAAACATGCATGTAAAAGGCAGTTTTATTTTTCAAACTTATGTGTCCCCATAGCTAATTAAAATAAATATTTATTTTATTTTGAAAGTACTGCATGTAATACATTATAAAACTGAAAAGTGCCAGTGCTATGAATTCTTGATGCTGTTGTAAAAACATCTCATGTATTGTAAACTGACAACACTTATGTAAATCAAACTATGTTTCTCAACCTTGCATATATAATGCAATAAAACAAACATCCAAAAATATTGTTTTCTTCAGAAGATACATAGCTGAGATTTGGATGATAAAACATTTTTAAACACTTTTCTCTCGAGCTGAAAATAATAGTTAGCAGAGCAGAGGAGTGGGAAGGCATGATGAAGGGAAGGTCCAGGAATCTCCCTTTTATAATAATATGTTGATCTGTAAACATTCAAAGCAATTCTACAGATGTGACAGGAGGACTGCACATAGAAATGGTGTTTCTATGTCAGTAATAGCCCTGTTAAGATCACCTGTACAACGGCCTTTGTTATATGTCTTACCACTAGAAGAAGAAATAGGAACTTTTCTTGTTCCTAAACAAGTAAAACATGCCTTCCAAAAGGGGTAAATATCTCTGTTAGTGTGTAGGAGAGAGAGGTACTCTTCTAAGAGAACTTTCATAAGGCAGTATCAAGAGAAACAGAAGAATAAAATTGCAGTTTATTAACAATGAATGCAACCTACCACATGCCTCTCATTAATTTCTTGATGGACATGTTTCATCTTGTCCATACGGAAGGAAGTTACATGCAAAAATAAGAAGCTCATTAACATACAACATCCTAACTGAACAGGACTTCAAAATCATAGAAGAGATATGACACCTATTTGCTGCTGAAACTGGTTGAAAAATAAATAAAAAGGGTGATCAAAGTAGTACAGCCACTGAGAAATTCTTTAGAGAACAGTAGAAGTGGAGAAATACTTTTCCACAGACATGCAAAAAAGAAATATTTTAACCTAAAAATAATTATTTAACATCCTTTTCAATATATCCATTCCAATGCATGCTAGAAATGTCCAGTTCTTTAGTTTTAATGCCATTGAACTTTTAGTTTTTATCTGTTAAGTTCTGGTACAGGAAGGAATTAAAATATTTAACAACAAAGGAAATACAATCTGAATAATTTATTATTAATGTAGACTAGAAATATCTATTTCTGTCAGTCTCAGTTGTGTCTTATTAAAATAATTCTGAAATTGTGCCTCCAAATAGAATCCTGAAAATTTACTTCAACACATAAATAAGTACCCTTATTTTTACTTTCACAAGAGCTGTTGAAAATACTTTTGATTTTCAAGCCTTTTTTTTTGATGACTTATATATTGAATTAGAACCTAATTTTACACAGAAAAAAGATTGGTTACACTTGGCAAACCATATACCACTTCCTTTCTTTTTCTGTATTAGAGCAATAATGCAGTATTTAGCAGATTAAGTAATTTAGCAAGATTAAATGACTGTTTGTCATAAATTTTGATTGGTCTTGCAGTTTTCACATGGAGCATTTGCTTATGTTTATTTCCGGCTAAAATACATCACCACCAAAAAACCCCCCAAACTCTGCCTTTTTATCTGAGTTATTGTAGCATGTAAAGTAATAAAACTGGTTAGATAAACGTAGCACTTGCTTTCTGAGTTATTTCCTGCTCCTCCACCCCCCCCCCCCCTCCAATAGGTCTGCAACTACAGTACTGTACTGGCATACAAGATCTAATTGAAAAACAAAACATATATTTATTTGAATTAAATGGAATCTGTTCCTCTCTCTCTCCCTCACTCTCTGGGCCAGTTAAAATGCAAATACACAAATAACAAACACTTCCACCCACATAACGCATATAGAGACCATTGCCACTTGCATTGTTAAGCTTTGTGGCTTTTACAAGGTTGCCAGTAATTGCCCCTTATTCACTTACAAATAAAGTTAAAGGGCCCGTTCTATTTATGACATAACTATAAATATTTTTATAATTACTTATCATTATTTTATATAATTATATATTATTATTTATAATCATAATATTATATATATAATTACTCCTACTCATCCCTTAACTTTCATTGCCACTGTTCTCAATTCAGTAATTAGTTTCAGTAAATGGACATCTCTTGGTGATTACTCAAAACAAAAGTACTTCTGCAGCAATGAGCCTATAGGCTAATAATTAGTTACCACTTAAATGACAATGGCTCATTTAAACAAAGAAAGACAGGGCAGGTTATATCAAAACTATTTAAACTATAGTGCTCCAAAGAGGCAGAAATGGACATGATTCTGACCTTGCGTGTGTTAAAGTTGATGGGGCTGCTAGACCTGCTGTGTTGCACGATTTCAGCACATAAAAGTTAGTTCATTCACTTCACTAAGCCATAAAGGACTTACAAGTCTCTTAATGGGTGTGTGACCCACTGTCCTTTGCTCAGTAAAGCCCTTTTCAGCCTCTATAGTCTGTGTTTGTACTAAACTCTATTTTTTACAAAGACAGTGAACTCCAGTATGCAAATTCCAAATGTTGAAGAAATTACCCTAATACTTTGTAGCAGCTTCAATGGTTTATTTATCTTCCTATAGTGGCTCCAAATCAGATTCAGATCACACACGCTAAAGTCTCTTTTAAAGGGATACTGTTTTTTACTTGCTTTCAAGGAGATGTGTCTATATGGGTTCTTGTGTAATTTTGCAATAAGAGTGTGCCAAATCACCACCTTCACCTGTGGCCAAACAGAAGAGGTAATTATTCTCCTGAGCAATGAACCAACAGCCTCTGAGAAATCCTGGAAGGATGCAACCTAGCTTTAAACTGGAAATCTTTACCTTGAAAGCAATTATGGAAGAGATCAAAATAAGGAGTTGTTATGGCAACTGGCATACTGAGGATAAGTATGTTGATGAGAAATTACAAACAGAAACAGAAAAATAAAGGAATAAATTGGGTTACTAATTAGGAATTCAGTCACACAGTTATAGACCTCAAAGGGTGTGAAATATTTCCCTAATGAACATCAGCTATTTGGCTGGTGAACAGTGACAGAGGTGCTACTGCCTATTTCCTGTCCACAAGGCACGGATGGAATATAAGTTCTGTGTTCTGGGTTGCACTGGGCCAGGGGGTTCTGTCTGACATAAAAAACCAAAGCTCCTCACTTTCCTCTACTGTTTCTTCATGAGACACAGGGAACTGCTGGGCAGCAAATGTAAAGGTCATCCTTTTGCATCCAGGGCCCTGAGGAGCATGAACAGAGCAGACTCTGTCACCCTAGAATCTCCTGCTTATTCCTCTTTCTACCACTTTCTTTCTACACCTCTTTCTTCCTGTAAGACATTATTTCCTCTTCAAGTATATTTTCATTAGTACCAGTGTTGTGGGTGTTTGTCAATAATTTCTATAGCTTTTTGTTTTGTGTATAACTTTGAAGTTCATAGTTTATGCTTGACAAAGCATCTTACTAAAGTTGCAGAGCTAATAACTGAAAAGTTAAGAAGCACCAGAATTAACATCAATACCACTTCTTCACTCTGCGCAGTGCAAATCTGTTTTTCCTCAAGGCACCACCACTGTTGGAGCAATGAGGTTATGGAATCAGATCACATTGTGAAGTACAGCAAAATTTTATAGGTAAAGGCCTGTTTCAAGCACAGTGTACAGCTGCTTTTCTACCTATTGTTCTGTAGTAATGTTACACAGCAGTGTTGCTGTCTCAGCCAGGTTCTTAATAGAAAACAAACAATTAAGGGAATAAATACTTAAAGCATAAAAATTTGAAAGAAAAATAATAAAAGGTTGGTACTAGAAGAACTTGAGCCAGTTATTTTAACTGTTGAGCAAGGCTTGGCTGTAGGCTGTGTAGACTGTAGTCCCTGTCTCCTCTTTTCTGCTTTGTTGGGAAGCCTGCATTATAAGAATGAAGATTCATCTTGATCCTGGAGTCACAGAAGACAATAACAGTAGATAGGTCTTAAAGCATATGTCTTCTGCTTCTTTTATTTGTAATAAATGGTGCTTAAGAAAATGGAATAGCACTATCGTATTAAAACTCACCAGAGAAAACTTAATTTGGAACTTTCCACTAGAAGGTGTTCCTTCACCTATAAATATTTCCTCACCTTCAGTGTCATATTGATTAATGGCCTTTTTTTTAGGACTCCTTAGTCTCACCAGATTTTTCATTTTATTTTATTCTATTTTATTTTATATGAGTTTATTTGCCTTCAAATTAACCTGACTTTCACAGGCAGCTGGTCTGGGCTTTTGTTGTGTTTGGCAGTAAGTTTTTGTTGTCATATGTAAGAAAATAGCTTTGCGATGCCATGTTCCCAAATAACAGGACACAGTTTGGTGGGACCAGATTTCTAGGACTTGCTAGTTGAAATCTTGACTTGATCTCTAATGTATAATTTGGTCATGACTGTTTTTAACTCAAGCTTTTTATAAGTAAGGTTTTCTGTTGGTAAAGCTGTTACCAGCCATCAACTTCTTCCATACTATATCCAGAAACTCATCAGTATCCTTTGTTGCTTCAATATGCCTCCTCTGTCCTTAAGCTTGCACCTTGAATACTGTGTTCATCACCTTGAATACTGTGTTCAGTTTTGGGCTGCATCACTATAAGAAGGACATTGAGGTACTGCAGCAATGTCCAGAGAAGGACAACAAAGCTGGTGAAGGGTCTGGAGCACAAGTCTTATGAGGAGTGGCTGGGAGAACTGGTGTTGTTTAGCCTGGAAAAAAGGACACTGAAGGGAGACCTTATCTCTCTCTACAACTTCCTGAAAGGAGGTTGTAGAGAGGTGGGTGTTGGTCTCTTCTCCCTGGTAATAAGCAATAGGATGAGAGGAAATGGTCTCAAATTATGCCAATGGAGGTTTCCATTGGATATAATGGAAAATTTCTTCACCGACAGGGTTGTCAGACATTGGAAAAGGCTGCCCAGGGAAGTGGTTGAGTCCCCATCCCTGAAGGAATTTAAGAGATGTGTAGGTGGGGCACTTAGGCACATGGTTTAGTGGGACTTGGCAGTACTAGGTTATCGGCTGGACTCGATGAACTTAGGAGTCTTTTCCAGTCTAAATGATTCCATGATTCTAACAAGCTGTAGTTAAACAGTTAAGAGATGTGGGTTGAGATGTCTTTCTAGAAAATAACTCATCTGAACAGGTTCCACTGCAAGCTCATTTCTGTTCTGAGTCTTGTCAAGGAAGAGAGAAGAGATGAAGTAATGATCATGAAGCCATGCTCTTCCTGGCATGTTGTGTTTACAGTGCAATGTCCAAACAGAAGAATCTCCCATGAAATAGATTATAAACATATTCAAATAGGAGAAACTACACAAATACATATCTATTCATACTCTATCTCTGCTATATGCAATAATCACTCCTAAGATTGGTTATTACAAAATCTTGGAGTGGTCAGCACCCAGGAGGTCATGTAAGGCTAAAAATTAATGAAGTAAACCCCCACTTGAGAGAAAAATCAAGTTTATTTACTACTAGTGAAGTGAATTTCTACAGCTCCCAGAATGCAAGAACTCATCATCTCTAGTCAGTGACAATGCTCATGACCTATAGGAGAGTATCACATTGTGAATGCAGGAATGGTCTTGTCAGTTCTGGATGAAAAGAGTTTCTTGCTTGTGAAAGCTGTTGGAAGACGTGAATGACTTCCTATGCCAGAAAGCTTTCCATGCATTTTGCAGCGTGCATAAAAATAGACATGTTACCTTACTGGCATTTACCTTCTGTGTCAGCAGTCCAATTAGGAAATATTGTTTACTCCTCTCACAATTCAGAACATTGCTTTACAAGATAAATTGCATTATTTTTATTACGGTTTTTAATATAGTTTTAGGGCTTTGCTACTACCAGTTAAAAGCCGGTAGAAGTTTTCATCAAAAAATACTCTCCGCTTCACTTTGTGGATATAAGAAATTAAAACCTTTTGTAGTTATCTTGAAAGCCAGAGGTACCTTTTCCCATGATCTCTACTGAGCTGTGAAAAATTCATGGCTGAAGAAGTCTAGCAGTGTCATATCTCTTCTGGGATACTCTGCTTTACAAAGTTATTTTATAATATTTCATGGTTGTATAAAGAGAAGTCATGCATGACCTCATGAGTGACAAAGTTCTTTACGTTCATAACACCTATGTTTTGTGACTTTTTGGACAATTTGTTGTGTTCTTGTCACAGCAAGTTATGCTAATATCTTTGTCTGCTATCTTTGTCAGGATCAGATCAAAGCCATAGACTATCACAGAAAGCGAGAAGTGTGTTCATTGATGTGAGAAAAACAATGGTATGCAATTCAGCAGGTGTAGTATCGGTTTGCTGAACAACTTACTTTACAAAAGCCTAGTTCTGTAAACACTGTAAAGCACAGTATCAACCATGTGTAGCAGTTTCATTAACTTCAGGCAAACACAGAAGCTCAAGTCACTAGCTCGTTATGGCTAAATACCCAGCTGTGAAGCCTCTCAAAGAGAAAATACAGGATGTGATTCCTATTATAAATATGACATTCATCATCTAAGGTGTAAGAGAAACACAATCCACTGCTTTTCCAGTATTCTGGTTGAGCTGAACCAGTGTATACTGAACCAGTAGCTTGCAGGGGCATTGTGTAGGGAAGATTGTCTTTTTCTGCTGTGGTCTAGGTTTCCTCAACTCTATTTGTCTGCTGCTCAGGAAGAATTTTACTAGCAGTTATCAACGTGTTTTAGGAGGATTACTGAACAAAATTCAAAAGTCCAGCTTTGATAACAAATACACTGACATTCATGACATTATGAATAGTTAGTGATCCCAAAATCATGTAGGGAACTAGTCCTACTGAGGACTTTGCAAAGGTAATCAGCCATAGGCACACAACCACCTACCACCCTATTAGTAATAAAGATAAACAAATAGATCATTGTCAAAACTAATGAGGAAATAAATCTTTTTTTTTGTCAGTTTCTATAAAACCAAGACTGTTTGTGGCCTTTCTTCCCCTGTTGTCTCTGCTGTTTTCCAGAAAATATATGGTGATCATTGCAGAAAACAAATGTGTAGAGAAGAATTCTGATATAATCTCAGGTGGAATTTAATCATCCGTGCAGAAGTTATGTTATCTGGTTAAAATAGCCAAAATGTATGCTCTGCTTCTTGGAGAACCAGGCCTGTGTTTTACTGCTTTAAATTAATCTCTCCATTTTGGTAGGCTTTATTCTGGTCTTTATGTCAAGATTTCTCTGTCTGTCTTAAGTACCTGTATAAAGCATGGTCTCTCTTTATTGGGACACTTCAGAAATTTCCAGCAGTCACAAGGTGGCTTTTAGCCAAAAGTTTCTCATTGAAAGTACCATTCTGTGTTCTTGCCTGGGGAAATTCAGTTTCCCAGAAATATATTTATTCCCCAAAGTTGACACTGGGCAGTACACTGGTTCTTAGGAACTTAACTAGAAGCAATGTTCAGGTCTTGGTTCCTGTATTGGGTTTCTGTGGCAAGGTCTTGGTAGTGAGGGGGCTACAGGGGCAGCTTCTGTGAGAAGCTGCTAGAAGTTTTCCCTGTGTCCACCGATGGCCAAGGCCAAGACAATCAGTGACAGTGGAAGTGCCTCTGTGATAACATCTTTAAGAAGGAAAAAAGCCGTCTGCGTCTCAGTAGCCGGAAAGAGAAGTGAGAGGATGCAAGAAAAAACAGCCCTGCAGACACCAAGGTCAGTGCAGAAGGAGGGGGAGGAGGTGCTCCAGGCGCTGGAGCAGAGATTCCCCTGCAGTCCCTGGTGAAGACCATTGTGAGGCAGGCTGTCCCCCTGCAGCCCATGGAGGTCCACAGTGGAGCAGATCTCCACCTGTAGCCCATGGAGGAGCCCACGCCAGAGCGGGTGGATGCCCAAAGGGAGGAGGCTGTGACCCCATGGGAAGCCTGTG